>NMRB01002358.1:16403-31644 GCA_002633025.1 Notospermus geniculatus
TGCCATTTTGTTGCTGACGTCACTGTAACGGTCCATTTTCTGGTAAAATTTCATTCTCCTCCGGTCTACAAAACGGCGATTATTTTGACTTTTTGTTACAGATCTGCAACACATACCAACTTTCTCATCAACAGAAACTTCCTCGGTGTTGCCATTTCACACGATTCGGCGTGTTCAATCACATTAGCACCCACGTGGTTACCGGCATTCCATTCTAAAAATAACCCGGGATGTCAACATAACGGTATCCGCGCATGCGCACTGAGATCCGCGACAAATTTTTGTCGCGAAAATGGCAGCCAGAGCCGAAGCCTTCTAGCCCTAGCGGTGGCTTCGGGAACCAAAATGGCCTAGGCCTACAGTATGTAAAAATTTGGTTTCCAAAAATGCAAAATATAGCCTAAGATGTGTTTTCAAAAAAAATGAGGAAGATGGTCGTAGAACTAACATGTTTGAATTTGAAACTGAATTTGTACTTTTTCCAAAGTTTAATCCAAATTAAGCAATAAAATCAAAAAAAAGCAAAAACCTATCCAAAGTTCCATCATATGCATTACGAACGTTGTTTTATCGTTCGGCAAAAAAATAAAAACACTAGGCCTAGGGCAGAAATAAAATTTTCTTGGATGAATCTCTTAGGAATTAGGTGCTGCCCCTATGAACTGGAAGTGGAATCCCCGATATCAACATCCGGGCCCCGATTGCGAACGGAAGTTTGAGATTGCAGTTTACTGTTACATCAGAGTTGTCAAATACAACAACGTTGTTATATAGTGCAACGTTGTATTATAATCACTTTTGCCGAACTGAAATAGATGGATCCAAGAAACCATGCATCTGGCTTCTCTGTGACGTGTGTATAGTATTGATCATAATTTCAGAGTTGGCAAGATGTCTGGCCACTACGCCTGCAGTCCATGCCAAGGCACAACCCAAGGGGAAGTCCCTAGCTAAACCTGGAGTTAAGAATATTGTCCTCATTGATGGTGTACGGATTCCATTCCTGACATCGGGGACACAGTATGCCAACCTCATGCCCCATGACCTTCAGAGGACTGCCTTCCAGTAAGTATTGGCTGTGTGCTCTCTCTGAGCATGCCGAGTCTTCTAATACAATGAATAATTGGCTGAGAGTTGTTATGTACTATTTCCTTCTTATTTCACCCAGATTTATTTATCGCAGATGGCAGGCAAAGCTTTGACTGATAATGATATACATGTGGGTATTCGAAAACCCTGGAGTGTAGACAATGGAGAGCATCAAATCGCTGTTCTCCACCACCTGGATTCAGGATCGTGAAGAAAGAAGAGCTACTCCAAACTCTCAACAAATAGGTATTATTTTATGGGGCCTCCAGTCCATGGTAGGCCTGGGCCTGAGACAATAGGCCAAGGGTAGGCTAGGGGGCCTACTGGTATGCTAGGCCTTTGGGCTTAGGCTTAGCCTACTGAGGGTGGTAGGGCAGGCCCCAGCCTACATGTACATGTATTAGCCTCGTCTGAAATATCCTACATGAGAGGTTGATCCTCAGGTGGTGGAGAACAGTGACACTCTCCATTGTCCAGTCTCCAGTACCCAGTAGTCTTGAACGTTAGTTGGGGTGTTGTGACTGGGAGGGGAATGTCGATGGTAGTCAGCTGCCCCTGCATTCAGAGAGACTAAGAGACTAGTGAATAGTCTCTCTGAATGCAGGACAGCTGACAGGGATCTGTGGTTATAAGTATTTATTAGCAAGTAGGGTAATGCAGTTTGGTAGGGAAATGGAAGGCCTGGGGGAGACATTCCTACTGTGACTTAGAAATTTTCAGCAAAAAAAGAATAAACAGAGAAACAGACATGAGAAAAAGTAGCCCCTGGCAAGGATCAAACCGGGTGCCGCGGATTCGTAGCTGCACGCTCTACCACATGCGCCAGCAGGCCATGTTGGCTGTTGAATAAATATTTATTATACATATTCCAGATACCAAAAATATTTTTGCAGATACTCAACATATCAATGATAATTAGGAATGATGTCACAACTCAGAAAAATCATACAAAAATCACATTTTACGTTACGAAAAATCATACAAAAATCACATTTTACGTTACAACATCCACAGAGCAATTCCCCAGCAAATCTGTCAGTATATATTGCTACCTAATGTACCCATCTAACGTTCACAGCCACTAAAAATGTGTACCAACCGCCCGGTATATTCCATCTGAACCTTAATAGGTACATATCTCCAATATGAGTCCATTTCTAATGACTGACCTGTGATAAGTCTTTGGCTAGCTTCGCTGTTCGCCACGTATGGGCCCTTGCGTCCAGGGTTTTCGAATACCCTACAGTGTTCTCCACACCAGTTAAAATAAGGGCGGCCCGCCCCTCTTAAAAATACCGACGGCAAAATCCGCCCCTCTTAAAAACAGCCCGCCCCTCTTAAAAATTCGTCCGCCCTAATATATATGGTTTTGATCGCTCAATTATGCATCTCAGAATAGATGCTCAGAAAACGCATCTCAGAGCACCTAAAATCCAAATTTCGCTGGGGAGGGCCCTCAGACCCCCTGCCAGAAGGTTCGGCACCATGCCCATTGCCGCTCCTCTTTGACCAAAACCCATGGAGAACACTGCCTATACATGTACCATGGTCAGTAGCACTAACTACACTCTTTTGCTATTACCGGTAGAACCCTATTTTGTTGGGTTTGTTACTTTGAATTTATTAACTTTTCCATTTTAGGGGACTAATCAAGAGGACAGGCATACCCAGAGGTAAATGTTCTCTCTGTCTGTGTCAATTCAATGTCAGGGCAAAGTGTAAGGAAACTGCGTCCCTCTGGATGTTCAGCCAGATATCTGTTCATGCCGTCTCCATAGTAGTTGACCTAATCAGTCACCTTGACTCATCCCATAATCATTCTTTCCTCCTTCATTGAGCCAGAGTATCATTTTGTTCCATTTTCAGATGCTGTGGATTATATTTGTGTTGGAACAGTCATTCAGGAGGTGAAAACAAGTAATGTAGCCCGTGAGGCTGCCTTGGGTGCTGGGTTTTCGGACAAAATTCCAGCTCACACTGTCACCATGGCCTGCATATCTTCAAATCAAGCCATAACTTCAGGTATTAAATTGGAATTAGATTCCAATATCTCTCAAAGAATTTCCTCCACTTAACTGCTCAGTAAAAGGTCAGTTCATTGTTGAGTATGCCTACCAACATTATTTCCAGCTCGGGCTGTGGACGATTTGTCAGCTTCTGTTGGTCTACAAAACTTTGATGCTCCGTGTATCGATGTTGTTCGTATTGAAAATTGAGAGAAGCACTTCCATCTGGCTGCTGATATTATGCCCAACAAGGCTGCTCCTTTTGACATGGAAGTGATCAGTTCTTGTGGTGTGTTACAGGTGTGGGTTACATTGCTGCTGGGATGTGTGACACAGTGATTGCTGGTGGGGTAGAGACCATGTCTGATGTCCCGATCAGACACAATAGGAAGATGAGGAAGGTGATGCTCAGCTCAACCAAGGCAAAGACAGTTCCTGCCAAACTCGGCCTCTTAGCAAAGGTGATGTCACCAAAAATGTGGGTGCCAGAATTACCTGGGATTTCTGAGTTCTCTACCAATGAGGTGATGGGACACTCTGCTGATAGGCTGGCTGCTGCCTTTGGTGTCACCAGGAAAGAACAGGTAAGTTTGCAGCTGACTTATCTCTTCCCTACTTTAGTTGTTGGTGAGCTGATAACGTAGACTAGCTTATTATCATCTTCCAGGATGAGTTTGCTCTGCGATCCCATACACTGGCTGATGAGGCAACTACAAAAGGTTTGCTGGAGGATGTGGTAACCTACAAAGTTCCAGGTGAATATCAGATATCTTGACCATATTTTGATGTATTTGACTTGAACTAACCCCCACCCCACTTCAGCCATTCAATCATTATTACCTGTTCAGCACACTACCACAACTCATGTCAACATCATCCATTTCAGGCATCATGGATCCAGTCACCAAAGATAACGGGATTCGTCCCTCAACAATGGAACAGATGATTGGTCTACAAAACTTTGATGCTCCGTGTATCGATGTTGTTCGTATTGAAAATTGAGAGAAGCACTTCCATCTGGCTGCTGATATTATGCCCCACAAGGCCGCTCCTTTTGACATGGAAGTGATCAGTTCTTGTGGTGTGTTACAGGTGTGGGATACATTGCTGCTGGGATGTGTGACACAGTGATTGCTGGTGGGGTAGAGACCATGTCTGATGTCCCGATCAGACACAATAGGAAGATGAGGAAGGTGATGCTCAGCTCAACCAAGGCAAAGACAGTTCCTGCCAAACTCGGGCTCTTAGCAAAGGTGATGTCACCAAAAATGTGGGTGCCAGAATTACCTGGGATTTCTGAGTTCTCTACCAATGAGGTGATGGGACACTCTGCCGATAGGCTGGCTGCTGCCTTTGGTGTCACCAGGAAAGAACAGGTAAGTTTGCAGCTGACTTGTCTCTTCCCTACTTTAGTTGTTGGTGAGCTGATAACGTAGACTACCTTATTATCATCTTCCAGGATGAGTTTGCTCTGCGATCCCATACACTGGCTGATGAGGCAACTACGAAAGGTTTGCTGGAGGATGTGGTAACCTACAAAGTTCCAGGTGAATATCAAATATCTTGACCATATTTTGATGTATTTGACTTGAACTAACCCCCACCCCACCCCACTTCAGCCATTCAATCATTATTACCTGTTCAGCACACTACCATGCAACTCATGTCAACATCATCCATTTCAGGCATCATGGATCCAGTCACCAAAGATAACGGGATTCGTCCCTCAACAATGGAACAGATGTCTAAACTCAAAGCAGCCTTCATTAAACCCCACGGCACTGTCACAGCAGCAAATTCATCATTTCTGGTAAGTAAATGCAGGTATCGTCCCTGTTTGGGGGGGGGGGGTAAATCTGTCAACAAAGTCAGGTGCCAGTTGAGATACTGTTGGCCTATGCACCATGCATCATGCTTGCCTGTATTTTTCAGAGTGATGGTGCATCTGCCTGTCTGATTATGTCAGAAGAGAAGGCCCTGGCGATGGGCTTCAAACCAAAGGCCTACCTGAGGGACTTTATGTATGTGTCACAGGATCCTAAGGACCAGCTGCTGTTGGGGTATGGACATTTGGAATTTCTGTGATTTTGATATGTTTACCACTTTTAAGAGGATGTGTTTTTAGTGTTGTCATCCCCCTTTCTAATCTACATGAACATCATTCACAAAGGTCAGACATCACCAAGGTTTTAACCACCTGTTGACTGCTACTATTATGTGTTGGACAATCTGGGATCGCTGATTTCATGTTGTATGAACAGCTTGGTTTTTGAGTGACTGAGACATTTTGTTAAACTGCCCCCAACTCCTCTCGTTTCAGACCTGCCCATGCCACTCCAAAGATCTTAGGAAAAAATGGATTGTCATTATCTGACATAAGTGTTTTTGAATATCACGAAGCTTTTGCTGTAAGTAGAGCTCAGATCATTGGTCTGCTGTAAAAATATTTGGATGGTGTTGATATGTTCGTGGGAAATTTCCTTCCATATGTTTTCGGTGACAGGCCAGTTTGAGTATGTCCCATTTCAATGAAAATCTATTCATCCTCCATTTCAGGGTCAACTCTTGGCAAATATACGAGCATTGGATTCTGATTACTTCGCCAAGAACTACATGGGCCGATCATCCAAGTTTGGGACGATTCCTATTGAAAAATTGAACACCTGGGGAGGAAGTCTATCTATTGGACATCCATTTGGTGCAACAGGTGTACGTCTTGTGACGACAGCAGCAAATAGGTTGATTAAGGAGGATGGGCAGATTGCTTTGGTTGCAGCCTGTGCTGCTGGGGGCCAAGTAAGTCTTGTTTTCTGTTTTCACTCATTAAAGCCGCATGGTATGCACAGCTAATCACTTCCAGTTCGGCCGAATTTTAGTGCAACCTCGTTAACAGGCGGGCGTAATGTATAGAACCATAGATCCACACATTATAGCATCCTGTATCGAGGTTCGGGGAATCCCCTTGGGAAATCCCCAATGCTGCATGTAGTCTCGCGCAGCCAGCCGTTTCATTCCACAGTACTGCAATACGGATTCCCAGATTCGAAACAGCGGCTGGGTGACCGAGACTATGCTCGCCGATTATAACCCACCTGTCTATACTGTGCGGCTTTAAGTAAGGCTGAACCCTATCAGGTGTCGGAGGGAGAGGATGTGAAATGCTTGTCTGTGGACACGATGAAGTTCACGGTCACATGTTGTGCCACAAATCTCTGCTTCAGGTCACTGACTTGATTCCTCACCATCATTCTTGACTTATTTTTCTGACCTTTTGTTTCAGGGTCATGCATGTTTGGTTGAGAGATACCCACAATAAGGAGTCCCCAGTGTGGTCAAACTCTGTGCAGTGATCGCCACCTAGCAACTTGGACAAAAACAATTTCATTACATTTCTGGGATTTTGACAATGCCGACCTGCTGGAGGCTATCAATATGCCATCTGTGTGATGGAAGGAAATTTGCTAAATTAGTTTGTGGAGTTAAAATTCTGCTATCATGCACACCAGCCCGTAAGCAGTGTAAATAAATACAGAGAATGATGACATTCTATTTACAGAACAATAAACTCTGGTGTAAATTTCATCCTGTCTTGTGGTTTCTAGTGTGCGTTGGATTTTGTAGATTTTTTATACTGATTGAACATAGCAATGCAGGGTTGGTGTGTGTTGCCGAGGTCCAAATATAACACCCCCACGCTGACCCCTGGGATGTAGACTGATTGTTCCGGTCTTTGCTGCTGAACGCACAGCGGGAGTGGAGTGGCAAAGATGAAAACCAGTCTACAGGGATTGCTAATCTGAAGAAGTCGCCACCATCGTTCCTCGGCTAAGACCTCTGAGGACAAACTCTTTCAAATCCCTACACAGTCACAACGGGACACTTTCCTTCCATTTATAGAGGGCACCTGCTACATGTAACGTCAAAGATGTAAGCCATGGCATCCACGTCATTATGGATGACGGCATGGCGTACACTTCTTCTCTGGCGTTCTAAGACTGCTAACTTGTGGTGGCCTCTCTGACGACGACAGGAAAGTCTCGCCATTGCTTGTGCAACTGTCAGAAATTATCNACTTGCGCGGGCTTTCAAATGCGGAAGTGAATCACGATCAAAATGGAACCAGAGAAAAGTGCCCCATCGATAGTGTCATCATCATCAGCCGGAACGGAGGGTTATCAGTCCCTAGGGGAAGAACTCAGTGACCATCTCAACTTCAGTGGAGTGTCCCTCAATTCCAGCACTACCATTGACGATATAAAGGAAAAGATAAAGGTGTGCCTGCCCCACCGCCGCCCCCCCCCAGGCCCCACGAATCCAGGTAAAAAAGGCACTGGTAAAAAAGGCACCGGTAAAAAAGGCACTGGTAAATAAGGCACTGGTAAAAAAGGCACTGGTAAATAAGGCACTGGTAAAAAAGGCACTGGTAAAAAAGGCACTAAAAATTAGGGGGGTAGGTAAAAAAGGCACTATGCCTACCACAGAAAATGCATGGCTTGTTGAGTTGTTCAGGGTAGTTCTGTGGCATAGGCCTAAAAATATGATGCTTTACTTTCATTGATAACTGCATATTTCCAGATGTTTTGACATTTTGAAATGGACTTGCACTCAGTGTTGTCTGTGAGGGGCTGAGTGCATGGGATAGGGGCCGCATCCAGGGGGCTGCTCAGGACCATCCCTATGAGTGCTCAACTCAGACCATGATATAGGCCTAATATTGTATTAAATTTTACCGACCATAATATCCAAGGCCACTGACCTGGGTATGTTCAATGACTCCTGCCTGTGGTCGTGATCGCTTCAATGCCAACGACCGCAGTGCCCTTTTCTTTGGCCCATGCCAAGTGGTCCAGCTGATCAAGGTCAGGGCACTTTAAATGATCCTGAGCAGCCCCCGGATGCATCCCTATCCCATGCACTGAGCCCCCTCATAGTCATAGACAACAGTGACTGCAAGTCCATTTGACAATTCAAAACATCCGGAAATATGCAGTTATCAACGAAAGTAAAGCATCATATTTATGCCACAGAACTACCCTGAACAAGCCGTGCATTTTCTGTGGTAGTGCCTTTTTTACCTACCCCCCTAATTTTTAGTGCCTTTTTTACCAGTGCCTTTTTTACCAGTGCCTTATTTACCAGTGCCTTTTTTACCAGTGCCTTATTTACCAGTGCCTTTTTTACCGTGCCTTTTTTACCGGTGCCTTTTTTACCAGTGCCTTTTTTACCGTATACCGTGCCCCACACCCACCCACACCACCGCGCTGCCAGTGCCACCTCCCATGACATGCATGAGGACCCATGCTCCCCCCACCACCACCACCACATCCCAGCCTGGCCCAGCTGACCCAGCAAAATGTACGGTAACGTACGGTACTATTTGTAATCAGCAGTGCTCATGCAAGATCTGTCGTCGTCATCATCATCATCGTCATGTTCTGACTTAGGCCTACGGTATGTTCGATGATTGCATCTAGTTTAAAAATAAATCCCACCAATAATTGATGCTGTTGTAATCTATTTCACTTTCCATGATTTCAGGGCAAGCCAGACACATTCCGTCGATCCGACAGCAACATGTCCAGTTCCAGCCTGACAGGGATGGAAACATTTAAGTTGGATGATGACTTGGAGACAGACACTAAAGATTTATTTGTGATTGTTGACAAACCTGAAAAGCATACTACTGCAATGGAATCTTACATCACATTCAGGATTACAACAAAGGTGAGCCACAGTGTGTTACACAGGCAACAAATATGCTGAAGAGTTCAAATAGTAATCGTACATGACTTGCTGGGTCCAGATGGTTGAGTTTTTGCCTTTTCAAGTAGAATGTCATCCTGAGTTCCACATCTTGTTCTTCCAGACCACACGCAGTGAATATGATAATTCTGAGTACTGTGTCAGGAGGCGGTATAATGACTTCGTGTGGCTGAGACAGAAATTGGAGTCGACGAATCAGACACATCTCGTGCCGGTTTGTATTGTATTCAATATTGTCAAGGGATATTTTGTGTCAGATGAATCAAGGCATCAGTGAATACTGTATAGGTCTCTGAAGAGTCTTAAGATGTTGACATTGTTCTGACATCTCTTTCCTTGACCACAGGAATATCTATAGCCTCTCTTTCCTTGACCACAGAAATATCTAGCATCTATTTCCTTGACCACAGAAATATCTAGCATCTCTTTCCTTGACCACAGAAATATCTAGCATGGAGCCAAAGAACTCCTGCCATCTCCTCACCCTATAAAGACCGTGGCTCAGGCTGAGATTACATGTGTATGAAGCCAAATCTCTTTCCTTTCAGCCACTCCCAGAGAAACATCCGATTAGAAAACTTGACAGGTTTGATCCACAGTTCATCAAAACAAGAGAAGTGGCCTTACAGAAGTTTGTCAAGCGTTTAACTGACCACCCCGTCTTGTCTTTTAGTAAACATTTCCAGATGTTCTTAACATTAAAACAACATGTAAGTCAGCCATTGTTGATCATGATTGTGTTATCAGTTGAATCTCATTGGTTGTGTTAAATAGAATGTTTGGTGGGGATGGGGCATCTTGAAGAATTGTTTCCGTTAGGATGTGGCCAACGATCATTTCACCTCTCCTTATAAGGAATGCCATTTTATCAAACTTCTGTAATGAATGAAGAAACTTGGTTGCCAAACGAAACCTCACCAGTCCATTTCATGAGGGACAGAGTTTCACATTGATGTGCACAAAACAAAGTCAACTTTCTTGTGGTACCATTTGCTCTATTCATTTCTAACATTTTATAGGAATTCCAAGCCCATAAAAAGCAAGGTGCTGGTATCTTATCACGGGTTACGGATACCATTCACAATATAAGTGCTGCGTATATGATTAAGAATCGTAATCCTGAGTACACAATGATGAATGAATACATCAATACCTTTGGTGAGAAACTAGGAACTATTGAAAGAATATCACAAAGAATTCTTAAGGAACAAACAGGTGAGCCAGTATTATCTTATTCCAAGGTAAATCGCTGGTCAAGTGGTCCATTCAACTTGAATCAAGTGTGATAGAAAAATGGTCCCAACATCACCAGAGGTTGTTTTATACTGAAGTAAAGGTACCAGTAGTCTGTGACAGCAGATGTAGCCATTCCTGGTATGACGAGTGTTGATTGACTGATGAGGCTTTGTGTACTCATTAACTTCAGAATATCTTAACCTAATGAAAGAACTTGGACCATTGTTTACATTATGGCAAGGCTCTGAGGACCAGTTGTCAGGTGCATTTGGTGGCCTCGCAAAGGCAGTTGAGAAATGTTGTGATGCCATGCAAGACTTGGTAAGTTATCATAGTTAATAACAACTCTAACAAAAGTGACCCAGTCGTTGATTTGAAAGCCACCTTGAGCATTGAAGAGTTCTTTGTTGTTAATACAAGTCTCTACAAACACCATCTGAGTTAAAATTCATAAAACAGTGCTTCAGCGTGATGCTTGAACAGTATCTAGTTGAAATTCATAAAACAGTGCTTCAGCGTGATGTTTGAACAGTATCTAAGTTGAAATTCATAAAACAGTGCTTCTGCGTGATGCTTGAACAGTATCTAGTTGAAATTCATAAAACAGTGCTTCAGCGTGATGCTTGAACACTATCTAAGTTGAAATTCATAAAACAGTGCTTCAGCGTGATGCTTGAACAGTATCAGTTGGAGGTGGGGAATAAAAGGAGAATGTGTTCCTGACTCTCAAGATCACATGAATTATTGGTGGCATGTTCTCACATGTTGTGACTGTTTTTTAAATATCCTGATTTCTGAATCCTCGTCTCATGTTGGTGCCTTCCTTGCAGATCTCCTCCAGTGATAAACAGTTCTCACAGCCGTTACGAGAATACATCTTATACACAGAAGCAGTGAAGGTTTGTATTGTAATCAGAACCCTGCCCATTTTTCGATCAGGTGTATGAAGTTTTGATACTAGGAGTTGGAGGTCCATCCCTGACTCCTGGAGTTGGAGGGCCCATCCCTGACTCCTGGAGTTGGAGGGTCCATCCCTGACTCCTGGAGTTGGAGGATCCATCCCTGACTCCTGGAGTTGGAGGGTCCATCCCTGACTTCTGTATGTCATGGTTTGTTTTCTTGTTCCTCTAGGGAGTCTTACGCCGGAGGGATGCCATCCAGATGGAATATGAATTAACAATAGATGACCTTAACAAGAAGAAAGATGAGAGGGAGCAGGTAAGTTCATCAAAGTTGCTTGCAACATTGAATGGAATTTGCAGTAGTTGGTATTGTAGAACCTTTTGGGCTTGTTAGATAACCTGTACCTACTTTTTCTCAGCATTCTGTATTGTGACCCACTCTGGCAAAACCAGTTGCATGTCGCTCAGAAGGTGAGCCTCAACGAACTAAGATGACACCGGGGAAGAAGTAGATTGTTTCAGATTTCAGGATGGAAGAAAAAAACTGACAAATACCGGTAGTTGGTCTCAATGTGCCAAGCTAAGAGCAACCTGCACCTGGTTAGGCTGTGGAAGGTCACATATGTACATATCATTCATTCTTTTCATCACTGTTCTCTCTTCACAAAAGGGAAAGAAGGTAAACTCGCTGTGGCCAATGTTATCTGTTGTTCTTGCACTCACCTATTCTACTGCAGTCTCTTCATTTTATTGTCTGTAAGATAGACCATTTCTGTGGGCTTTGAGGGGCTTCTCTCTCAAAATTTACAACTTGCCTGGAAATTCCAACCATTAGCTGCTCACTCAATGTGATAGAAGTTATTGTTTCATCATGTACCGTTACTTAGAGAAATTGTGACTGTATGTGGTGCATTGTCTGGTTGTTATGTACTCAGGGGGCGGATCCAGGATTTCGGAAAAGAGGAGGTGCCCTGTGCTGGGAACATTGAAATTTGCACCAAATTCCAGAATTTTGCTGTTGATTTTACAGATTGTTGGCCAAAAGGCGTGGCCTGCACCCTGGGTGCCCTCCTCTGGGTCCGCGCCTGGTACTCACTAACTTTGACAGGTACATTTAGATTTCGTTGGTGTAGCTGCTTCTATGAGATCAACTGACTTTGTTTATGAATCCACTGAATCACTCTGCACTGGTGTTTGTATCAGAAAAGGTCAAACCCCCATCACCACCACCACCACCACCATTATTTGCTCCTTATTCTAGCATTTGTGGCATTTTTCAGGTGAAAATCTCAGACCAGAATTATTCATTTGGGGCATTCATTGGCAAAGATCCTGTGGAAGTAAAACAGGACAAACAGGAAAAATTAGAAAAGTCAGTTGACGAGGTAGGAGCATATCCTATAATTTGTGTGTTTTCAATACCAAACTGTCCATAGGGTTCTGGTGGGTCAGGTACCAAACTGTCTATAGGGTTTTGCTGGGTCAGGTGCCAAACCGTCCATAGGGTTCTGCTTGTTTGGGTTATAAATCGATCAGGAGACAGGTGGTCGGCCATTTTTGCATCCTTCTCTTTCGTTATTGTTGGAAGTTAGATTCATAATAAGGTATCATTGGTTTGGAGGTGGAGGATGAGTATCTGGCTGATGGAGACTTCCTAAATGTGGAATTTGACACACAGTACAAAATTGGTGGCGTATTGTAACAAGCACTTGGGTCTTTTTGACAGGTAGATGGGTGGTGTGATCTGAGATGGGTGGTGTGATCTGAGATGGGTGGTGTGATCTGAGATGGGTGGTGTGATCCGAGATGAATTTTCTTTATTCAGATGGTGTTACGAGGTCTCCACTACAAATCTGTCAATGCAGGTGAAGTCCCCGTCATGAGGTAGAATGAATTATCCCAGAACCTTATTGACAGTTCTGTCATTGATGTAAGCTAATGGCCTCCAAAACTTGACTTTATGATCAATATTTAGTTTCGGAATAACAAATCTAAATTCTCACAAGCTTTGCTTCTCCAGCTTCTGCATTGATTTATGATGATGTATATGTGGTCTGTGTACAGATGGATTGTTACACATCTAACACAAATTTCATTTCAATGATATTCTCAGAAACTCATGCTCCATAAAGTGTCAGTTTTCTAATTTCTCTGTGTTTGGCTGTAGTGTAACACCTGCACCCCTTGCAGCCCCCCAGGTTCACTCCCCTATGTACATGTAATTCTGTCATATTTGTGGCTGGTGGCCCATAATTCTATTGGGACCAGCTGAAAGGAGACCTTGAGATAACAAACACTACACATCTGCATGCAAGTTTTATCCCATGCACTAACTGCCTCCCGTCCTTCATTTTCTTGACATAGTTCTGTCCAGCGTGCCGTACCTTACTATTACCTACCTGGCATTATTTTACACCATTCTTAATCTTCTTGCAGTACAGTATTAACCAACAGCCATTCTTTTCACCATGACCTCGCACACTAACAATGATGCCCTTTTGAATGTTGATATATTCCAGGTTAAAGCTTTTGGCCTCCACCACTAGATGTCAGCACTCGAGAACTGCATTCTGCAGTTCAAGATCTCCCTGCAAGCTACACAGATGTTGTTTGTGCGAGCTGTGCAACGTTTAACCCGGTGAACTGAGGGTTCATGAATGACACATGACCAATGTTTCAAAGTAACTCAGGGATACAAACCTGAGACATCCTACTGATGCCAAAACCAGTCGACAAGTACCACTCCAGCTTCTACCTGTCCAGGTCCTTCTCTGTAGGATCACATATTTCTGATGTGTTGACTGATTGTTTTCTTACAGTTAACCAATCAAGTGGAAGTCCTTAATGACCGCACAACATGTGCCAATGCTGACCTGAAGGCAGACATGGAAAGATGGCATAAGACCAAGCGACGTGACTTTAAGAAACTTTTTGTCGGATTAGCTGACCGACAGATTGAGTACTACCAGAAGGTGAGAAAGTGTGGCTGAGATTCAGCATCAATCCACAGGAATCTCATATGGTTACACTTGCACTTCAATTCTTTTGCCTCTTTATGGCCTAAATCATCAACTGAGAAGTGACACAACCACCCAGTTCGTTCAGTTTGCTGTATGTAGAAAAGCACTGGTCATATCAAGTTATTTTTTTATGTTACACTTTAAGAGGTCAGTCCTTTAAAAATACCAATAGAGATAATTAGGGAGATGGTCTTGCTAAATGTGCCTTTGTCTTGATTTCAGTGTTTATCTGCGTGGGAGGAGGCAATCCCTGCCATTCATAAGACAGACCAACTGGAGGAGGTCCCACTTCAGGAGTAGGCCACCAATCATCTCTTGATGAGCTGCTGTAGTTATGTATGATTGCTGTGACTCCCTGGAACTCTGGATTAATTCTTGATGGATGGAAGAATCGTAATTCAAATCTATCTCCAAGAGTTGTGAAGTTTGTTGGAAATCCTGGGCAGACAATAAAATCGTCCTTGTGAGTTGAGGATCCTGGATTCGATCATTGCCTTCCCATCGAGTGCAGATAGGGCCTGGTATGTGAAGGTAATGTGTTCCTCTCCCTCGGGTGGAATACATAATGAGTTTATTGTATCTACTACAGGCTGAGGTATGCAGGGATTGGTTCGGTGCGAGCAGTTCCCAGTGTATACATGTATGTATGTATTACTGTAATGTACTCATCAAAGTCCATGTCACAAGGCCCTCCACTCCATGTTTAGTTTCAAGTTCCAGTGTTATGTATTTTGGGGGGGTTGGATTCTTTTCTTACGGGTTAGTGTGTTTTTCAGGGTGTTAAGGAAACTTTTAGTGCCTTTTCCTTCAGCCATGTCTGAATTTCTAACAACAGTAAAGGCAAGACATGTCTGAACCTCATTGAACTCTACACCTGATATTCCGACCATATAAAGTGGATACTTGTAACATCAGGAAGATTCTTTTCAAACCAGAGCATCCTGAGGTAATGAATGGTGCTGTGCCCCCTTCAGTGCTAAGAACCAGTGATTACCTCAGGATGGATTTGGGTTCATAACAGAGCTTTTCAGTGGATGTTGTTGATGCTGCTTGTTGGTTTGTTATGGGAAAACATTGTCAGCCGGAAGCATGTCTGAACACCTCATGTCAAGACACACGTGTTCTTCCTTTGTGTTGGTCAGGAACTTGAAGATTAGAACTTTCTATGTGTATTCATAAACATTATTTCATTTGAATGTGGATTTGAGTGGGGGGGGGGGGGCAC
>NMRB01002358.1:31654-59650 GCA_002633025.1 Notospermus geniculatus
GTTGGTGGGGGGGGGGGGGGGGGCACACCTGTTGTATATGGTGTATTCTACCAGGACCTCTGTCTTGAGCATCACTGCTGATCTAGGTTTATCTGACTTGTATAATGTCCAACTTGATGAAATGTAAATAGTTTCTTTGTGTATATTGGGATTCTGTAAAAACAATGTTGTCCACTAGATGTGAACTGTACATGTAGTCTGTTTATGGAACATTTTGAATTACCAATGGCATCATTTTTCACTTCACTGAGTTGTAAATATTGGATTTTATGGTGAGGAGATTTGCACTATTTTTGCCAGTATTCGATTATGCCAAGCTTGTTAATGCATTTACTTCTTCGATTACAAAGTTAATCCATCATTATGAAGAGCATTTGTAGGCCATATAGTCTAAAAGATGAGAAATCGCCTTTTGTTTAGTGACTGACACTTCTAAATGCCAACATCTTGACATGTGAAGGAAGAATTTTCTGTAAAATGGGTAACTGTTTCTCCAATCCTTGTGCAGCCAGTTAACTTTTTTATGGCCATCATTGGGAGTTGTGTCTATCATCAAAACACTTTTTTGGCAACATTTGCCCACGAGACTCATGTAGCTCTTTCTGTGTCAGCACGACTTTATGTATTTTCAAGCAAACTGATCATTGATATTTTGTCAAGAGAAATGAATAAATGGAGAACATCCAGCTATACACGATACGCAGTGTCCTTGATCTTCATAATGTGTCATGTTTCTATCCAGAACATTCACAAGGCCACGCTTTTTTTATTCCTTGTTTCGCGGGCCCGCCGCTAGGTGAAAATAGGAAAATGAAAAAAAAATAAAATTTTATTTTTCGGGATTTTCGCGAGCCTGCCGCTCCAAAAACTCCACAAAATGGAAAAAAAATAAAAATTTATTTTTATTTTTATCCCGCCCGCCGCTCAGGAGGCCGAGATCGAAAATACATTTTTCAAAAATAGGCCTATTTTGTCATGTTTGTATGATTTACCGTCCGATCGATGTCATGATGCGCGGTTTCTGACAATCTGCCAATCTGTACCAACAGCCTCGCGCAGATTTTCACTTTGCTCTACTGATCGTATAGACATACCGGTATGTACAGTAGCTGCACAGAAACGCGGCACTGACTTGCTCGAGGCTGTCATCCAACAATATGGCGTGGTTCATGGTCACTCGTCACCTTGCATTGCCTTGGGCCAAAATTTGACCGTGCCTGCATGCAGGTAAGCGATGATACGATCACAATCAGCTCCTGTGTCATTCATACCACCAGTTGAACCTTTATTTTGGAATAAAATTTTATTTTTTTCTTTTCCTCCGCTATTCAGATGCCTTGGAAAACGTTCGAGAAATCAAAAAATAAAATTTTATTTTTATTTTTTTTCCGCCCTCCTCTGATGGAGGTGCTCAAAAAAAGCCCGCGAAACAAGGAATAAAAAAAGCGTGGCCCAACACAACTATAGAAGCTAGAGACTGTCAGGATCACAGTCATGCATACTGTAAACCGTGAAATTTTCACGTGCGTTTTATTTTCGCAGTCATGAGCCGAAACGCGAACTTAAACTGTGCGAAAATACAAACCTTTATGCATTATAAAGTTTCCCAGCAACTTGTATGATTGGTGACGTTTTGTGGCTCCCTCTTTATTATGATTGGTGTATGCAAATGAAACTCCTCAACCAGCCTGCAAAGATCGCCCGCACAAGACATGCAAAGATCGACGCCACAGATAGTTCCTGTGAAAAAATTATAACTGCGAACAGATAATTGGAGCGGAGGGCGGGAAATAATTAAAATTTTTAATTTTTTTTCAATTTTTGCAAAATGTCTGAACGGAGGACAGAGAAATCGAAAAAAATGTGCTTTTATTTTTTTCCTACTTCTTCCGTTTTTCAGTGGAGGGTCCGTGAACCAAACAATAAAAAAGGTCTGGCCTTAACGTGGAAATTAGTCTGCGGTTTTCAAAAATGATAAATTTGCAAACTTTTAGCATCGCGAAAATTTCAGTTTACAGTAGCAGGGAAAGTTATCCAGTCAACCTGAGGAATGAACATGACACTCTGGAATTGTACAGAAAAAGAATTTATTCAGCAAATGAGTTCACGTAATGTACATACATGTACAAGTGTTAAGGACTGTCAGTGTACTGATTGGAATGAAGTGGTTAGCCAGTACATCAACAGGTGGCACCAGTGTATGCACAAACCGCTGACTGTTTTTTGAACCTTCCAAACTAGTAATAGACTATATTGCCATCTGTTGGCATGGAAGTGAGTGAGGAACATTTCAAAAATCTTGCATTGCAACAAATGACCCCAGAAAGAATCCGACAGTCCCTTCATTTGGTGCCAAATCCCTTGCAGCAAATGAGACACAGTCCAGTTAATGTCACTCGCTGCATTAGATTGAAAGTCATTAAGACATTGCATAGTCAACGCACACTATATACACAAAGGCCTGAAGTGTGAACTACTGGGCTTTCAATATGTTTACCGTAGATCTGGAAGTGACCACATAAAACACAAGAGATAGAACAGTCAGGAAGATCACTTGAGGACGAACTTGCTCAATGTGGGAAACGGCCCAGCTAATATCAGTACACGGGATCTTGGAATCTCCTGAACCAGTGCAATGTTGACTAGCTTTTTGTAAATCATTCCACTAACAATTTGACAGAGCAAGATAAGATACTCTAACAAACCAAGGGAAAGAATCATGGTTTATCTCTTCAACGTCTCACACTTCAACAAACTTGAACTAAAGTCCCAATTTCGTTTTGAAAAGCGGTAAAAATAGATTACTTTGAAAATGAAATTCAAGGTGCTTAGCAGAAAACTTGCCGACAATCGAGATGTTTCATCAGTAAATGTCTGTTTTGACAGTTCACAATCGGAATCCGACACCGGCTATCACAATTCTCTGTCACCATGCGACCAGAAGTCACTGCAATCTGGAGGATATGCCAGCACATTCCAAGGAGGTTCAGCTGATGTCAAAGAACTATTGCCACATAATGCTGGGGAGCAATCAGGGTCTTCAGGGATGAACCTGAAAAGACAAGAGGTCATATTCTCATGCTCGTTATAGATGATGACGTGATCTCCTCATCTCAGCACCGTGGGAGCTAAGTTATGGGTCATGTACCGCGGTACCAGTACTCCGACTTGCACATCTAAGTATCAAAAGCAAAGACAAGGCCCTATCAGCTTGACTTACCTTTGAAAGTGGCTTCATTCGTCAGGGTATGAGGTGAAGTCGTGTAAGCTTGTGGAATGATGCAACCAGAATGTTTCTGTACATCCCATCTCATCTCTGCTCCTGGACTCCACACTTTCCTATAAACAAGACATTTTTGATCTGTTATAAGGGAGAATCCACGCTCTCTTGGTTTGAAGACCAGTAGGCCTAGTTCCCTTGTTCATCACACAACTCATCACGACGTCTTTGGGAAAATTACAGGTCAGTCGTGATTTAACTTTAAGAATTCGCCCTGGGTGCAAACTGCATCATGCTTCTAGAACATATACCGGTATATCCATCATTTTCATCGCCGAGGTTTGATACCAGCAGCACCTACCTCATGCATTCCTTTTGATCCAGTTCAACAAACTCATCAGTCTCAATTGTTTCATATGTACCTGAAATCAGAACACATCAAACTCAATAAACCGGCTGGCGAAATGTGAATCGGTACCTTGGTAACCAGGAGGGAAACTGGTATGTCAGAAATCTTACTCGGTCACCAAATCAACTCACCCGTGGTCAGATTCCAAACAAACTTAAAGCTTGTCTGATACATCTTGACATTATATCTGTGGATACGTGCGTCTCGCTTGGTCAAGAGTGGCGGCCTGGCTCGTACCAGGATAACGACCATGCCTATCACACTGTTGCTTTCTGGACAGACCTGAAGGTTAGAATCACAAGAACAAGATCAGAGATCAGACTCAAAGTCAAGAGTTTTTTATTACAATGAGGCTTAGAGCACAGGGAATGTGATGGCCACTCAATACTCATTTTCTGAAAAGGGACAACTCTCCGGCAGATCTTGTTTAATCCTAGGCACAACAACCACATGGGGGGGGTCACGTGAATCACTCACATCCAGAATTTGAGCATCGTAATCAGCAAAGGAGAGATATCGATGTCCAAGTTCCATGGAACATCGGATGGCTTCATTGATGTACTGCTCAACATCAAAGGTCAGTTGTTTAACAACCAAAGCTGGCTGCTGTAAATAAAGAGAGGGTGACAGTTTGAATGATTTACAGAAGGTTAAGTGGCAGATTTATGGAGACCTACTCTATTGCCTATCAACTGTTTTCCATTTCCCAAAAGAGAAGGGAATAAGAGAGTTCCTTACCCCTGTCGCCTGTTCTGCCTGCTGACTTGTTATGACTGTCATGTGATTGTACGCAGTACCATGAACCTCCAGTGGCAATACACTATGGTAGGCATGACTTAGATCATCTGAAAGAGACAGTAGGACAAACTCACTTCTGAAGTCTGCATTGAATTCAGTCACTAACACATGGATGCTAGGTCTCAACAGGAGACATGGTTATCAGGGCCAGCAGCTGGCTTTTTTCTCAAATTAGGACAAGCAACATTTGATTATTTATTGCACTCACCTTCAGGATCCATTGGTGTATCAGAAGGATTCTCCATGTCTGCATATTTCCTGACAGAATAAGTAAAGCACTGGGAATCATTCTGTAAGATGATTGGACTACTGTAACAGGAACTTTCAGTGCTACAAGTCCCATCATCTATCTTAATAAAACATGGCGACAGTGTCACTTCTAAGCGCACAGTGTCTGGACTAGGAAGTTTAGGATCCATTTTTGGATGCAACTTGTTCTCTTTCATGTCTTCCCGACCGTGGGGCATTGGCTCAGGCACAGTGAAAGGAGAGTCCTGATTTTTCATTGGAGGTTCAGGAGACTTTAGATCTGGTGACTTCGGAGCAGTGTTACAGTTGTTCTGATTCTCATGAAGTTCTAATGGCCGATGTNGGGAATAAGAGAGTTCCTTACCCCTGTAGCCTGTTCTGCCTGCTGACTTGTTATGACTGTCATGTGATTGTACGCAGTACCATGAACCTCCAGTGGCAATACACTATGGTAGGCATGACTTAGATCATCTGAAACAGACAGTAGGACAAACTCACTTCTGAAGTCTCCATTGAATTCAGTCACTAACACATGGATGCTAGGTCTCAACAGGAGACATGGTTATCAGGGCCAGCGGCTGGCTTTTTTCTCAAATTAGGACAAGCAACATTTGATTATTTATTGCACTCACCTTCAGGATCCATTGGTGTATCAGAAGGATTCTCCATGTCTGCATATTTCCTGACAGAATAAGTAAAGCACTGGGAATCATTCTGTAAGATGATTGGACTACTGTAACAGGAACTTTCAGTGCTACAAGTCCCATCATCTATCTTAATAAAACATGGCGACAGTGTCACTTCTAAGCGCACAGTGTCTGGACTAGGAAGTTTAGGATCCATTTTTGGATGCAACTTGTTCTCTTTCATGTCTTCCCGACCGTGGGGCATTGGCTCAGGCACAGTGAAAGGAGAGTCCTGATTTTTCATTGGAGGTTCAGGAGACTTTAGATCTGGTGACTTCGGAGCAGTGTTACAGTTGTTCTGATTCTCATGAAGTTCTAATGGCCGATGTGAATTAGCACCAATTTGAGGACTTTGTTCCTGATCGGTTGTTTCACTGGTAAAACAGTGAAGGTGGCCATGTTTCTTGTACTCCGTAAAACTGTGCGTATCCATCATCGGCGGGCTCATGATATTTTCCGAGTAGTCACTCTCTACGGACTTCGTGATTGTCTCATTATAAACGGTGAAACCAGACGATTGAGCAAAGTGAAAGTTTCCGGCTTCAGCACCAAGTTGCATATGTTCGGAGTCTGGAGGCACATCTTGTGCAACGAGCAGTGTTGACTGGTTCAGACCATCCTCAAGCTCAACACTCATGGCAATAAGTGAGTCTCCAGTATTCATCACAGCAACGCCATCTATCCTAAGGTGGGTTTGGGGAAAGAAAAATGGGTAGGGTGGAGCGAGTTCAAACTTTGTGTGCACAGTGAATCCATGCTTCAGACATGCGACTTCATCACTGGACAAGTTGGCTGAAAAGAAAGAGTGACACCAGGTAATACCCACCGAAGAGTGCCATGAATGAAGAGAGAGGTGGATGAACGTGTGGGGGACTCTGAATGACAGGAATGGACATGTAGAGCTCAGAGAGAAGATTAAGTGATCATTCCTTGATCAACACCAATGGTGATATCAAGTCACAAAGTCATTTCATCATTGCAAACGTGTCCTGGATGAGGCAGTATTGCTGCCTTCATTTCAATTCAACATTTTTCTCACAGTAAATGGGCCATACCCCACCCACCACCCAACCCCTCAAAATGTACGTACAATTCATGTCACTTGTACACTTGATGCAGTCCTTGCATGGAGCAGCAGACGGAAAGGCTGTAATTGTGATGTAGCATTTGCGTTTCTCATCGCCATCTTCTGCTGTGCTGTATCCAAAGATAAGAACCTTGCTGGAATCACGAGGCCACTCGCAGAATGCCAAGTAAAGATCTTGCGATATTTCCTCCTCTCCAAAAAGACGTATCACAGATACCTGAAAGTTGAGCAAGTGGAACATTGCAGCTTGTTGGGCAAGCTCTTTCTCTCACCAATCCCTGACAAATGAAAACAGTCTAATATCTTTGCACTGACGCACTATCTCAGGACAATCAGATGATGATAACGACAGTGAAGCCTCCTTTTGCACAGACAAGTTTCTTGAGTTCACAGAAACTCACCTGTCTCAGAGTTCTGTTTGGTACAAAATGCCACCAGTGCAACCTATATACATAGACAGGGAAGGCAGTGTGTTCATCAGCCTCAAGGTGAAGAGAGTAGGACAAGACAAACTGACCATTTTTGCTGAATCCAAGGAATACATGGCTGAAAAAAGAAAAGGAGTGTTGACAGACACAGAGGCAGCATTCCTTGTCCTCAGCAGGATTAAGTCCAAGGCCATGCAAAGGGCAATTATACTTACCCTCCTTCTAGGACCAACTCATTGACCAAGGAATTGAGACGAAATCCAAGGCGGCCAGGGATTTTGTTGAAATATCGTAATGGTTTTGACTTTCTGTGATGTTGCAAGCAACCTCTGGTCTGCAAAAATTGAAGAGGATTCATTTTTGACAGTACAGTGATAGCACTGTCATTATTCGGAACAAGTTTAGAATCCCTGATCAGTGCCCCCCCCCCCCAAAAAAAAACGTTAGTCGTCAATAGACAGTTTCAAGCGATAACAGGGGTACAGCTAGGCCTATTTTTTGGGGAGCCAAATGTGTAGCCAATGGCCTGTTACCTGTAGCCAATCTTTGCAAATTGTAGCCAACCAAAATTGTGTAATAGTTATACTTATAATAAATTTTCAACTTCTCTTACCACACAGCTCTAACTGCAAGAATCTCAGGGACTCAACTTTCAGACCACAAATAATACTGTTGCCAAATTTTTAGCCAAACCAATTGTAACTGTAGCCAATCTAATATTTTTTTCGCCATTGGCGACATTGGCTAACACTAACAGTATCTGGAACCCTGGATAATAGCGGCCGTCATTTTTGGGGGGAAAATTAGCCGAATTTTCGAACTTTTCAAATATATTTTATTCGCTGCCTGCTCCCTAAAATACATTGTAACTTTATGCAGTTCTAGTGGCTTACTGTCTGATGACCTTTTTTTGAACGCCTAAAGGCCCTAGTCTGACAGTGCAAAATCCCATCGGAAAAACCGCATGCAGGTGTAGGCATGGTTGGTAGGGCTCAGGGGCCTAGGTAGGTCAAGGTGTGAGTCTGGACTGTCATGACTGTGTGTGTGGTAGGCCTAGTGGTAGTGCATGAGTGTGCGTGTGTGTGCATCATGTACATGTGCATGGACCATGCATGGTGCGTGTGTCTTCGTCGTCCGTTTTTTTTCTCTCAAGTTAGGATGGTTCTACATGGCTGTATTTCACTTGCATCAAAGCAAACTTTGGTTGATCAACAACTTCAGTATATATTCTACCTCTCTGAGAGTCAAACGTGTCAAAATATTATTCCCATGGGGTGATTTTTTCGGTAAATTTCCCTTTGTGTTTGAAGGCCGCGCGGCACTCGCCGCCATGATTCGGGGCTTTCCTCAAACGACCTTGACCTTTTCCATTGGGCCCATACGTGACCTTGAACAGAAAAAGCGTACAGTTGCAAATAAATACATTATTGTGAATCTTCTGACAAATTTAAGCTATTTGATCTTACAAAACTGAAGTTTGCCCAGAAAATCAAAACGAAAGACATCTTTTTCATGTTTTAGTGTGACTTCCGGTGAACCTGCGCAATGACCTTAGATTTTTATATTGTACTGCGCACTTCCTGTTCTGTTTCACATGGAATTTTGTGCCTTGAAAATTCATCTTTATCTGAAAAAATGTGAGTTCAGATATCATTTGATGTAATTTTTTATGTGGAGAATCCTGCATTTTATTCGTATTCTTTCTTCATAAATCATTTCTTGCCGAATTTGACCGGTTTCTGAACATTTATTTTGAGCACCCACGAGTCTTGTTTTCATTGGATGGATGGGATGGATGGCCATGCAAATTGCAATGCATCACTACATATAGGCCTACACAACCAATCCAATGTACATTGATTGAACATTGTACATTGTGCCTGTGCCTAGATTATCTATCATCATACATGGGCCGCCTGGTGGAGACCGCCTACTTATTTTGTACACACATTTTATACCACCGGTAGGCCTAGGCCTACTACTAATTTAGCCATTCCAGCTGCCTCTGTTTTGTATAGGCCTAGCCCTAGGCCTAGGCCTAGCATGCTACATGTATAGCCTAGTAGTAGTAGGCCTAAGTAGGGCTAGGCCTAGACTAGTCATCATCGTACGTAAACGTAATGACCATGTCATAGGCCTATGTCATCATTAATCAGTGANTATGACCATGTGAAGTTTCGGCCCGATCGGACATCCAATATGGCCGCCAGGTGGCGTAACCCGAAAATCATCAAAGTCCTAGCTGGGAGTGACTTGACCGAGATTGCTCATACCACTGATATGTACCTCCCTCTGTCATTAGACTATTATGTCCAACCCGGTGAGCACATGGTCCATGGACCATTTCATTGTAAAACTGAATTCAGATGGAAAAATGGTGCTGCTGAAGTGATATTTGTTGTTGAGTCATTCAAAGGCAGTGTTTATGTTTATGTTGTTGTATCTCTTGTTGATTGCTTAGACTATATTTTTACTACCTCATCTCAATGTTTTCTTTTTAGTTGCAAAGCAATGCCTTGAAACAGCTTATGGCTTGAATTTAAGCCAAGACACAGAATATCGGGTCAACCAAGGCCTTCTTGATGTCTTCAATGCTGTAGCTGTAAGTACTGTGGGCATTTAACAAATGGCAATAATTCTGGCATCATAAGAAATCCCATTTGATCAGTTTCTTGTTGATGTAATGTATATTTGCTGAATTTGTTGCCTTGTCTTTACAAATACCGGGTTTTAAAGTTGAAACTATTGAAGTGGCATTGTTTACATGTCACTAAGTGTCAGATTATGATGGATAGACTTATTGAAAGAGAGAGTGTGTTTTGCCTGTCATTGTCTGCTGTCCCCTGTGTTTCCTCCCTTCATGACATCTTAACCAACACCGAATACACTCAGAAATATCTGTCCAAAGTTATCACTCCATCTTCATATTGAATGTACTCTGCATGTTAAAATCATCTCTCCTGCATGTTTTCCAGTTTATGTGTGATGTTTGTGATTGTTTGTGGTGATTGTCACACCTAATTTCATTTTCAGCCTGATTTTCAGGGAGCACCAAACATTGTCAAACAGGCACCCACCGAGGAAGGAATTAAAGAAGCAGAAAAACTCAAGTTACAAGGTTGGTAACTCAAGAAATGGGTGAAAATTTGGGTTTAATATTTTAATTGGAGTGAAATGTCCCACTTTATTCCTGTTATCTCGTGACTGTTATTGATTTTATTCAGTCCACTCTCTCATCTCGGGTGATCACATTATGCCCTGATATTTCATTGTCCTTTGATGTCTAATATCTTTTCCTTTCACAGGCAATGAATGTATGAAGGTAGAGAATTTCAAAGATGCTATTGATTTCTACAGTCAAGCTATCAAGTTAGATTGGACCAATGCTGTATATTACTGCAACAGGTCAGTGTCTCTGTAAACCACTGCTTCCTCCACTTGCTCTGCCCTGCATGTTGAACACACGGAGATTAACATGCAACAAGAGGTGTTACCATCCAGCACCCTTCACCTCATATCATCAGTCCTCGAATGCTCACGTGCTGAGCCTGCTCACCTGATTTGCTGATTCACCTGCACGTATCACTTTGAGAGGGTGATTTGTAACCAGAGTTTGTTTACATGCTCCAGGTGAACTTGTCATTCAGGGTAAATCTTTAACCTGTAACTCAGCCTGGTGTGTTTCTTGTATGAAGAAACAGGTAACATGCTTAACTCATCTGACTTCTCACATTAGAGGGAGCAGAACTCTCTGTCAGCAGAACCCCTCTCTTCACAATCAAAAGATTCAGTCAGGATGTGTTCTGCCTCCAGTCAGATTGTGAACATTATGATTAACCCTCTATGTTCTTATTTCTAGAGCAGCTGCATATAGCAAAATCAACAACCACGCGGCAGCGATATGTGATTGTAAGAAAGCAATAGAAATTGATAAAGATTATAGCAAAGCTTATGGCAGAATGGGGTGAGTGAAATACTAATATATCTTCACTGTATTAACCCTGAGAAAATGTCAGTGTAAATATCATTAACTTTGGTGATATTGATCACTGCACAGTCCTACATGTAGCTGTCAGTGGAATCCTCCTGCTTATCATGACAGCTGTCTGTCGCCCACAAATACTTCCTCCAATAGTTTTATTCATGGTCTGTTTCTGTTGTTGTCTCTTGAAGGTTAGCATACATGGGTCAGCAAGAATATCCAGCAGCTAAAGAGTGCTATAAAAAGGCTTTAGAACTTGAACCAGATAATGAAGGCTACAAACTGAATCTTGAGACAGCAGAGAAACAAGCAGAGGAGGCCTGTAAAGCTGTAAGTAAAACTTTCGAGATCATAAAATGAAGTCAGGTCATGAAAATTGACTGAAGTGTGCTCTGACTTTCCTATCATGGGTGAGAAACATGCCCGTGATGCCAACAGTTAGGCCACACTTTTTTTATTCCTTGTTTCGCGGGCCCGCCGCTAGGTGAAAATAGGAAAATGAAAAAAAAATAAAATTTTATTTTTGGGGGTTTTCACGAGCCCGCCGCTCCAAAAACTTGCCAAAATGGAAAAAAAATAAAAATTTATTTTTATTTTTATTCCGCCCGCCGCTCAGGTGTCCGAGACCGAAAATACATTTTTCAAAAATATCACTTTTGTTAGATTTACCGTCCGATTGATACGCGGTTTCTGACAGTTCAAGCTTCGGTACATTGGTGTTTGGGTTTGGGTAGGCCTATTCCAATTGACCCTTTATTGGGTTAGGGTTAGGGTTAGGAATAAAATTTTATTTTTTTCTTCTCCTCCGCTTTTCAGAGAACTTGGATAACTTTCGAGAAATCAAAAAATAAAATTTTATTTTTATTTTTTTTCCGCCCTCCTCTGATGGAGGTGCTGAGAAAAAGCTCGCGAAACAAGGAATAAAAAAAGCGTGGCCTTACAAATTCAGCTTGTCGTCTAATCTCCCAATGATACTAATCTTGTATTTGAAACGGATCATCCTTAATCATGTGAAGGATCATTTGGTAGTCAGAAGTCCTGGTAATCCTTTCGATATTATTTAATCATGTGAAGGATCATTTGGTAGTCAGAAGTCCTGGTAATCCTTTCGATATTATTTAACTGTTTCACTGCTGATGACATTACTTGTCCTGACATGAACAGTTGCCTTAAATCTTCGTTTGTTCGAGTTGATTACTGTGGCTGGCTGATGGAGGATGTCCAGTTAATGCAGGCAGTCCACACATAAGAAGACACCTCTACAAGCGGGACACACAGCCTCAGAAACTAGAAGCTGTGTTTTCTCCTTTCAGCAGGCATTTGGTGGTGCTGCCGGAGCAAGTGGGGGTCTACCGGGTGGTTTTAATCTAGCTGCATTAATGAGAGATCCAGGGATTATGAATATGGTAAGTTTGGTGCAGTTTTGTCTGACTGTGATTGAGACATTTGAAGTAGAAATAGCACTGTGGACCCGGCCGACCATCATATTTTAATACTAGCAGTATGGTGATTTCATTATCATCTTGTTGTGCCTCACATCATGCTGATGATTCCTGTTGTAATTTTTGCAGGCACAAAATCTTATGACGAGGCCAGAAATGAGAAATATGTAAGTATACTGTATGAAAGACTTGCATCCTTTTGACCACCCCCTCAACACTTCTTACCCTCAGGAATGCATTTGTAGTTGACGATATACACATGTGTTTGTATGTCAACAGGACTAATGATGACACAGCACAAGCGCATTGAGACAGTTTGACATTGGAGCTTCTCGATGGTGTAGCAAGATGGATGACTCGTGTGATAGATCTTTTAACTTGCATTATTATTCTGTTCTGAGCACTGTTTACCCCATACTGTAGTTGAAACAGCACCCCAAACACCCGACCCATCCTTTTGAATTGAATGCATTGCCTTGAAATGAGACTTCTATTAGATGTCTGTCCAGTCTCGGTGCTCGGTCTTTGACACCAAGTCTGATGACTGATCACAAGTGGTTCAAATGGTTGACAAATGTTTGAAGATGACATGAGACTGTTGTCAGTGATGATCAGTGTTTGCCTTGTTTCCAAACGTGTTTGTGTGCACTTCCCTACATGTAGATAGAAAAATAAGTACTAACATTACGAATCACTTCGTTCCAATGCTAGGTTGGCGGGAGTGTTCTCAGGGCAGGCTGGTGGAGAAAATACTGGGTTGAATGACCTCATGAAAAAGTAAGTATTCTATAATGTTGTTGTGTTCTTAGTGATCTCATCAAGTGTTTAGAATCCTTCGTTGTTGAAATAATGTGAAGTTGGGACAGTTGACATTCAAGCCACATCGACAGGTCAACATGTGGTGAATTATGGCTGTGTTATTTATTTCCAGGACGTTTGATTTGGCTCAGCAGATGCAAAGTGAGCGACCAGACCTCGTGGAGAATCTACGTCAGCAGTACCAAGGTGCCGGGAATAAACCTGAAGAGAATTCAGAGGAAGATTCCAGTAAAGGTGATTGACTTGTACATGATGGGCACTTGTGGTAACCCGGACCAAATCTTTATGGCGGGCAGTGGTCCAAGTGTTGTGAGCAGTCATCAAGAGTGTTGACAATCAACTATCATTGTAGTGCTGATCAACATCTAAATATCTTGAATTCTTCCATTTCCAGGTGAAGACAAGAAGGATTCTGATTCTTAGAAGTCTTTGAAACTGTGATATCATTTTTAGCTCGCAAGGTTTATGGAGTGGATGAGGTTGTTGACTGGTGGTCTGTCAGTTGTCCGTGAGTACAGGTTACGGCCGAACATCCGTAAACTTAAGGCTTCTCTGATAGATGATGAGACTACCAAGTGGCGGGTGACTTCAGTGAAAGACAGAGGGCAGAGAAGGACATAGGAAAATGATTGTAAATGGCTGGAAGGAAAATTAGATTTTGCTCACTCCAGAATGAATGAGGAAGATGATCCCAGATATGTCATTCATCCTTCCTTTGTCTTTGCATCTGTATTCAATTTTTCGGACAATCCTGTCAACCACAAAGATGATGGAATGCAAGAAATAGTTGTCATCAGATTCACTGAATACAGAATATCACCAAGACTGATTAAGTGCTCATTTTGGTAGCATTGTTTGATGAACAGATTATATTGTACCGTTAGTGTAAATTTTCTGCTGTGTTCTTATCAACTGTAAATAGAAACTGGGTGCATTCCCTCTGAATGTCATTTGTGATTTCCACCAGCATTGTGTTCATTCTGCTTGGTGAAACTGCTGCCCATGTTTATGGAAACCATGGGGTGAATCACAAATCACATCAATAAGAGCAAGCCTGAGAATAACGTTTTTATAGGCACCTGACAAAGTGGCAGGCAGAGTTTGTTTTGT
Organism: Notospermus geniculatus; assembly: GCA_002633025.1. Lineage (NCBI taxonomy): Eukaryota > Metazoa > Nemertea > Pilidiophora > Heteronemertea > Lineidae > Notospermus > Notospermus geniculatus. The sequence goes on from NMRB01002358.1 coordinate 45,885, forward strand.
GCCAGACACTTGGGATTTACTGTCTGACATGTAATGGATTATCTATGTACAGACTTGGAATTGGTGCCTGACATTATGTAAGGCAGCAACTGCCTGGTGCCTGACAAATGACAGTTTGGTGCCAGACAATGTCCTTGTCCTGCCACTTATTCTCAGGCTTGTAAGAGGTTATTATAGTTGTTTGTATTATGACAGGTTTCATGCACTTAGTCTTTGGGTTAATCAGTCTAGTGGACAAGATCTATCATAGTTCATTGCTGAATTCCTGTTGGAGATGCATAGACCCATGATACAAACCCAATTTCTCTTGATTCCATTACGAACCCTGTGAAACAGGCAGGAGGCTACAGGGAAAGGCCAGTTGCCTCTGTCTTCACTTATTTCTAGGGACTGTGTTTATGGCTGGTGCTGGTGTCGATACATTGTGCACTCTGCATGGGACTCGCTGAAATACAAGTTTGGTTTGTGTTTCTGTTCCTACTGATTGTCCTTGCATGAGGAGTCTGCAGGACACGAGTCTGTCGTCATCATTCTTGCCTGTTCAATACAGTCTGGGCTTCTAGGCTATCTCAAGAAAACATCACAAGACTTGCAAGGTCCATTGATGACATCCTGACTTCAGAGGTTCTCTTCTTATACATGTACAGTGGAACCTCTCTATTAAGGACACCTCTGGGACTGACAAATGGTGTCCTTAATTGAGAGGTGTCCTGATTACAGAGGTCAAAATGAATAGAAATGACCAGTTTGGGACTGAACTTTGGTGTCCTTAATAGAGAGGTGTCCTCCTGGCAGAGGTGTCCGTTAAGGGAGGTTCCACTGTAGTTACCTTCATGTTGCTACAATCTGATGATGGGTGCTCATATCTTCTTCACAATCTTCATCTTCCACACCATCAACCAGCACCACAACACATTCATGTTCCATTCCAAACACCAACTTATTAACTGTAGCCTGCACATTCCAGACACTGCCAAGGGCTTGCTCCTCTAGATTGGTTCAGAACCACTTCAGTATATCTATCATGCATACATGTAGTATGTTATATCTATTCAACATCAAGTGCTCATCATATCTGTGGTACTTGAACTGAACAAATGTGCCCAAGACTCTTGCATTGGCATATCTCTTAATACTTACAGTCTCAACTTCTCCTTTGGTGCTGGCTCAGTGACGATGTGCTCAGTGTCTTTGAGGTTTCCTATTACATGTACTTTACTTCTGTAGTAGGCCTACCTCCCAATGTTTTATACATGTATTTGGACTGGGTTGCTGAAGATGGGTGGGTATTGGTTGGGTAAGGGTGACATAGGTCCACAAGATACAATATCAGTACAAAATGCTACATGGGGGTCTAACATGAGTACCTTAAAAAAGGGACACTAAGAGCTGATTGGTTTCTTAATGATGCGTACATGTACATGTACTTTGTAAAGCAACCAACAATCTCAAACTCCTTTTCGGAAGCAAATTCTGAGTTGTTACTGCTTCATCTTTTGAATGGAATTATCCTTCGCTTGTATAATTTCCTCTATTTGTGCTATTGTTATTGGTTCCTCTATTGCCATGGTTACTTGATTATTGACATTTTTTGTTGGGAAGGAGAAAATGCAAGAGTATCAAAATAAACATGTCAGATTCTTATAGAAATGTGTGATGGAATGTTTACTTGTGACTTGTTTCATTGTGTCCACTAATCACTGCTATGGTAATCATGGAACTGTTTGGTGGTGTTCCCTTAAGATAATGCTCTTGACACCCCCCCCCCCCACCTCCCCCAACGTGATGTAAGAATGTACAGGGGGGTCTTGCCAATACCATCCTAGTTGGCTGTCCAAATGAGATGGCCCTTCACCTGGTGTAGTGGAAGTAAGAAATCATCCCTAATAGAGGTGGAGTAGTCTGTCGTAGATAGGCCTACTCACACACTGAATCAATGTGGTGACAAGTATGGTCAGGAAGTGCAATTACGACCCCTCCTTTCATCTGTGACGTCACTCGTGTAACGTTCATACCACCACTCGTGATTTATCAAACTCAAGATGACGCATGGTTTGAGCAAAGGCCTATTTGAAAGGTGTGAAAACCAGGTGTGGTGGGTTGTGACACAATGTTTGCTGGCGTTTGACCCATAAATCCTGCTCAGATAGCTCACATTTATTCGGCATTATTACACCTCATAGCCCTTCTTTTGTTCTCAATGGTAAGAACATTGACACGCCAAGATCTCTTATTTGAAGAGACCGTCACATCTCTGTGTCGGCGTACTGCTGTGAGTGGAGACAAGACGTTTAGTTATATTATTTAACACCAGGTGGCATCACACGAGTCAATTACGACCAATCACCAGATGGCACCACTACCGCCACCGCTTGTCAATCAATTCAATTATCCGTGGCTTCGATTTCTCGGTAAACACCACAGGTAAGCAAAAAGTGCTTTTTCTTGGGGCTTCGATGGGTTTGATTATTGAATAAGTGTTCAAGATGGAGACTAGATGATCATTAATCGATTGGATTATTAGAAGTTGAGTTAATGATTTAAAAAGTGTTGTTTTATGGATTATGAATGAACGCCACCCAAACGCTCTCGCACGGTAAGCAAGTGGTAGGGGCCTACCACGCACACGTGTATTGGTATACAATGTACATTGTGTTAATATTGGGGGGTACATTTGTGTGTATTTTTGATGTGACCTGAGTCATTTTGTGGTATACAGGTATAGGCCTATGTAGCAGTGTAGGTAAGTATTGTTTTGTTGCTTGATTTTCAGATCATTTTACTGTACACATTGCCTAGGCCAGGGCTAGGCCCCGCAGCAGGCCGTAAAATGATTTTTCTCTTGCCAAGAAGTTGAAAAAGATCTCTGCTCTGTCAGTCATGCCATTTATTCTGTCTTTCATCAAATTCATGAACCAAGTCTGTGAATGTGTTGTCCAATCCTGAACTGAGCAAAAGACTGGCTAATGTTTCGTTCATTCATGATTGTATGTTGTGTTGATTGATCATTGAAAACAGATTCTTTGAGATTAATGTAATATTGTGGTCCAACGAAGTGTTGCCTCCTCTGGACTAGAATCCCTCAGACACTTCTTGTGTTCGACACCATGTTGTTTCTGTTCTTACATTCTCACAAGTAGAATAGGAAGGAAATTGTTGATTTCAAACAAGAACTTGGGTCTTGGGGTACGTAGGTCAATATGGCTGAATTACTTCACTTTGGGATCACACAGGAGTGAGCAGTGTGCGGTATATTAAAGTATAAAGGTTGACAAACGATTATCGTGTGGTTGTGACACCACATGATAATGATATAGAGGAATGTAAAACTAAATCATGCTCATCATCATCCACATATCTTCATAATTGCTGGCTTCCTCCGCCAGCACTGTTTACTAATTAAAAAAATCATCAGTGAAGATATGTAATTACACATGAAATTAATCGGAAAATGGAATATTCTCCATCTTCTCAGCTCTGAGGTGCATGAAATCAAATAATGTAATTCACCTTAAAAACTACCAAGTCATGTCTGGCCCTATTTGCGGGTGTTACAACAAATATTAATTTGGCCTGAACCATGAGAAATATGATCAATTTTCTCTCTCATTAACATGGTATTTAGGTTATCAGAAATTGCCTTGTATTCTAAAATAAGGTATGCAATACAATTGTTCTGTTCTTTTTATCAAGCCTTGTTTTGTAAAGCATGGAGGTTTTGTGAGATCTATCATGCCCCAGGCAGAGAACTGACCTCAGAGCTCTGGAAAAAACTTTCATTTGGTCTGGAGTTGTGTTGTGGAACATGTTGACTTGCACACACCATAGGGGTAGGGGAGCCTAAATTAGGGACTGATCTGCCACGGTACAAGCTCCTGTGATTTACATGTACATCTCAGCTGCCAAATCACAGTCTATTCTGTGCAACTAAAAAATAATGGACAAATTTGTCACAACGGTAATAGTATGCCTTTTCTGCTGGTAAAAATGGCCTCTGTTTGCCGAATTCCTGACATTTGTTGATGATGTTGTGGTCATAAACTGCTAATGGGTTTTCCTGTGAAAACTCAAACTGGAGTTCACTCTCTTGTTGCCAAACACTTGCATGACTTTTGTTTTGTCTGCTCTCACTCTCTGCCAGAACCAGTTGTTATGATGCTGTGATGGATCTACTTTCCACTCTTGTTCTTGATTCAAGTATAACATAAGTCATATCTACGTGATGGCTTTCGTGTCAACAGCCAGGCGCATCTGATCTAAAACTTCCTGAAATACTGTATTTTGTTATCCATAAAATCTGCCACATACATTGGCTTGGAAGCTCTCAGATCGGCCATCGTGATCCTAAAAGAGAAGGAGGATTCTCATAAAAAGCAGGACTATTGCAGTACATGTATTTGCTAGTATTCGTCCGATCGTCACCAAATATCAACTCACCCTCACGCGGCAGGAAATGGTTATGGTGCCATTCTCTTTCTGATGTACCGGTACTCAATTTGAAGTGTGATCTCTTGATGTCATAGAGAGACTGTATTCTAGTAAAACAAGGCATGTATTTGAACCATCTTGAAATGTTGATAGAGACAACTGATTGTGTTGATCATTGTGGAACTTGGAACGATGCAGGACGACCCCAAGTGGCGTCAGGAATTGATGGCATCCAGTCATCTGATTGCTTCTCTTCTGTGCTGATATTGGAGGTGAGCAACTCGTGATTTCTGGCATTTTTCAAACAAAGTTTATATTTCTTTATAATAAGATGGCAGGTGGTGTCACCTCCTGGCTGGTTGTACTAAGTCAAGATGATGGTGATGGGAAGGACACAGACACAGACAAAGTGTATGAAGAAATGATACATACGTGTACGATAGCGACTTGTAGGCTTATTGGTACTTTAGTCTGGAGAATGTAGAAGATCTTGCTTCTGACGATAAAGCAAGAACTGTAGACAAGTTTATCTGATACAAGCTTGTCTTGTTGAGAGCAGACTTCTGACCAGCTACAGAAGATACGTGTAATCAGCATGCTGCTCATCGCTCATGGTAGGTTAGCCAGACCCATTCATCTTGGAGGGCTTCCTCTTGTGGTTTTTCTGCCATTTTTTTCTTTTTAGTCAAAGGCTTCATCAGCCATCTCTTGGCCGTATCGTCCCAATCTTTCTATAAAATCAAGTCTATTTATCATGTCTATAATATACTGTGTAACTTTTTCTCCAACTGTTTATCTGTGACAGATATGGAGGTTATCATTCTGCTGTGTCATAGTCCCACTGTGTGTCTTACTGTCTGGAGGCCATGTTCTGTACACATACATGTACGTTACTTTTTTTGGCGTAACCCGAAAGTCATCAAATGTGCTATAACTCAGGAACGACTTGACCCAGAGCGCTCAAATGTGCTATGTGGCTCCCTCTAGATGACCTTCATGTGCATGTGAAGTTTTGGCCCGATCGGACATCCAATATGGCCGCCAGGTGGCATAACCCCAAAATCATTGAAGTCCTGCAACTTAGGAATGACTTGACCCAGATTGCTCATAACTGACATGCACCTCTCTCTGTCATTACACTATTATGTTTAAACGGGTGAGCACATGGTCCATGGACCATTTCATTTTGGTCGAAGTCTTGGAATAGTGACTCTGTCAGGTAGTACTGCTTTGATTCAGTTGAATGACTTTGAAAATGACCTCTAAATGATATCTTTAGATCACCATTTCTCTTCCTTGATAGAAATTAACACCGCCACCTTTTTTCTCCCTCTCTTGTGGCACAAACCTTAGCAGCATGTGGTGTAGTTCTGTTCAGCACAGATGTGGTCTTTCACAGCATTGAGTCGCTAATGACCCGCTTACTCACTCCTCAACAATGTGATGATTCTGTTACATTTTCTCTAATGAATTGTTAGTGAAACCAATTTTACTGATAAATAGTAATTTTCACACTGCAGGTGAAGTCGGATTTGCTTTCATTTTCGTCCTTGGTGGCAGTTTGTTGTAGGGTTGTACTTTTTCCTCACAAAGTTCTCCGCGAGCCAAAGTTTGGGATTTATGTATGCATTGATGGTGGGATGTCTGCTTTCTCTGATTCAGGCCTGGTGTAGCCTTATATCAGTCCAGACTCTCATGACTGTTTGTCTCACGTACATTGTCTGTATTTGTCCTACAGGCTGGCCCTCTAGCTCCATTTGGTTAGTACAGGTCAGTACCGGTACATACATGTACAGAGTATGCAGACTGTTGTCCTAGATTGAATCCTGTCACCAACGTAAACCAAACAAACCATACATTTTTACACTGATGTCAAATCCTGTTCTTTCTCATTCTAGATTTCAATGAAGCCTCCAACCTGAGCAAAATGGATATACGCATTATTACCAGGACGTTAGTGTATATTCTTTGGATTATTTGTGTGTTTATTGTGATATTAGATGCAGCTCCGAGTGGAGGTAAGTTGACAGATGGTAGGGGGCCCTACTCTTCTTCACAAAGCTGCAGTTTCGGACAAAATGGAGGATACTTCTACTATAATACCCATTATCCCTACACTTCTGTGTATCACCATCCGACCAACAGTGTTCATACTTGATTTAGTAAACCACCCATTTTCCTGACAGCTCTATCCTATTCCTACCCATGTGATCTACAGCTTTAACCAATAAACATGATCTATGATGACATCTCTCAATAATTTGCGATCATCATTGCCAAGTTTCCAGCTGAATCAAGAGATTTTGATCGAGATTTTCTGATCATTCCCGAATGGAAGCTTGATTTTGATTTCCACGTACCAGGTCTCATTCAGCAAATGATATTTTTCTCTCTTCCACAGAAAGCAAAGAGCGCAGTGCGATTGCCTGCGAGGGTGGCGTTATGCCACTTCGCTGTCTACCCAACATGAGGATACACATTAAATGGGCAAACTACGGACGGTATAGTTTGTCCGTGTGTAATCAACATCGAGTGACCGAGAGATGGAGTACAAGATGCATGTCGGTGAGGTCCCTCAGCATCGTGATGGACAGGTGAGATGTGATTGGTTGGAAAAAAACTTGAATCCGTGAATTAAATAAGAAGTTTTGATTTCATGACTTCCTCGATGATCATACCATAAGTGTTTGACCTTAGCCATTCTAGACAAAATTGTTGAATGATAAATACATAAAGTAAGAACTGGCCACTCTAGATTGAAGTACTGATGTCATAATACTGACATCATGTTCTTTGTTATGCGTGGTCTGATTTCAATATCCCTAGGCGATAAATCCTGATGACGTCAGAGGTGGTATGTGACTGTACTGTACATAGACAATGGACAGTCTTGGTACGCCTAATTTCTGGTAGATTTATTTTTCATTCTTCCTGATTAACACTTTGACCAAACCACCCACGAGGTGCTAATGAGTCTGAAAGTTTGTACTCAACAACATACCTTCCCGTTGGTACAAATCTGTCCTGATACTCAGTATACTTGTTTTATGAAGATCTGGGTTCTCTTTCGCAGGTGTATTCTAAACAGAGTCACATTTCCTGGTTGCAGTCTCTTCACTGACAGCAGTTTGAGAGCGAGATTTGTCTCTCATTATCAAATTAACCGAGCAGTAGCTTGAGAGGCATCATTGAGGGCTTCCGTTACCTGTTAAAATCAGAAAATAATGTTTGTGTTACTTTTGGTCTTTTTTGCCAGCATCAGTTCTGAGTTGATTTCTCTCTCTTGCTTGTTTACTGGAGCTGTCGTTCCAGCAACAAGTGGAAATTGCATATCCGTGTAATTCAACGTAAAGATGATATGTTTTGTAAAAGTGATTGCTGAAGCAGTCATAATGCAATCAACTCTCTCTCTCTGCAGGCTGCTGGCACGCCGCACCGTTGCCTTACTTTGTCATGTTTGTGGTTGGCAAGGGGAGGGCGGTGCCACAATCAGGGCATGATTTGACTTGCTGGCTTTTGGCCGCTTTGCGTGGCTCCAGAACCATCTGTTGCATCGTTCAGAGGACATCACCATACAACACACATCGAGCTTGATGATGTGTTGGATATGGGCTGTAGGCCTGCAGTGTGTTGTTGTTTGCGTGATTGGCTCCATTCACAGACAACATGGTGCCATGGCCTTTTAACAATCAGTGACTAACCACAAGTTTTTTCTTCCTCAACATCAAATTGGCCAATACCAGTTCATATTAATAGCTTCCTATAAAATAGGATTGGTTCTTGAATTCTAATATAGTACCGGTAGTTTGGAACCATTCGGCTTTGATTTATTGGTAATGTCAGATGACTTTTTCGTGTTGAAGTGCACACAGACAACATGTTCTGTCAACAACGTGAGTTGATTTGGGTGAAATTACTGTCAGACATAGATAACATTGCCATATATACATAAGAATGTGGGACTGTGCTTCTCGATGCTTCCTCCATGTCATGTTACTGTGAATTCCAGAGACTGACACTGATGGAATACTGGCAATGACTGGTGTTCCGCTTCCTATATGTCACAGATGGCTTGATGGCATCTAAATGACCAAACAAGAGTGCACGATGCACTACACATAGGCCTACAAACACAAACATAAGCCCAGTCAACTTTGGTCATCGAGTGCTCTACACACACAATTGATGATGTGTGGAGAAAAAGTGTTTTCAGACACTTCAGAGTTTATTGGTTCATTTGTCTGGAATGGCTAAGCTCTTTAGTATTTTAATAATACTGTGACACGACTTTACAGCCCAAAGCTTTTAATAAGGCAGGTTAAGTTGGCAGTGACAAAATGGACTGTTGGCCAGATTTGAAATACCTGGCTGGTGTGGGGCATTTGAAACAAAAAGAGGAGGGGAATGGTCAGATGAAGTAAGACTAAGAGCTCTATGTTACCAGGGCTTCCGCTAGCATTAGCCACACAGAAAATTTGGGAAAATCATTGAAAATGACCACAAAATCAGCCAAAAATGACCTCTGTGGCTAAAGGAAAAAGCTGTACTTGGCCAGCCTCTTTCACATTTCCCATTACCGTGGCTAATGAAAATTTGAGCCTAGCAAAAGCCTTGAATGTTGGACTACTGAGTACACTCCAGTAAAGAATGGACCTATTTCTTCAATAAACCATTTCCCACTGAGAACAAATGCCTTTTGCCACCAGAGAGCTCACTAGTTATGATGTAGATGTTATGTCTTAGAACGTCTAAGGGTATTGCACTTGATAATTTTGGTGTGGTGGTTGTTATTTTTAATAACTTCTGTTTCTGTTTAACTTGTCGCCTAAGTTTCATCCTCATTTTATCATCCCATAGTTCACTTACTCTGATTAGAATGAGCTCGGTCTCTTGAATCTTGAAAGATAGACTTCCAAGATGCAGCAGAGCAGCAGATCTTTCATCATAGTTTCGTCTGCTCTGCTGAATGCTGCAATCATTCTCATCAGGGTAAATCACACGTATTCTTCGGTGGTAGTTTCTGGGTCAATTTCAGTGGTGTTGTGTGTCTAAAGTAGGTCACTATGACCTTCAATGAGTAGGTCATTGTAATCTCGCTTGGAATAATGACCTTGAGAAATTGACCCATTCTTTCCTAGCTGCAGTGTAGCTCACATTCATTTGAATTACGTCCTACACAATTTACACAACCTCTCTTTCATTTCTGACCATTTTGTGTTTAAACTCACCACCAGGTGTCAGAACAGGCAAGACTGTGACATTCCCGCAACAAATACAGTTTTTGGTGATAGCTGTCCTGAAACTCCAAAATATTTGGAGGTAGAGTGGCAGTGCAGAGAAGGTGAGACCTCTATTGAGTGAAAATGTATGGCATGTTGCCATAGCAACCAGCACACACTTTTATAGTAACAACAGCATGTTCCATAGCAACCATCTAATAACTTTGAAGCTTTCTTTCTGGTGTTCATGCTGAAGGGTGGCAAATGGACATTGTATAGTATAATATGTACAGTGTTGTACATATTCTATATAATGTATTGACATGTACATATTTCCAAAGATTCATAAGGCGAACTTGTGAATTTTTCCTATTTTCTACCTGTACATGTCTGTTTTTGTATAGAAATCTTTTTGATAACCCTTCTCACTAACTCACTCAGTCGCTGTGTTGATTTGAATGAAATCTATGTAGTTGACCTTTCAAATGCTGCATGACCTTGGGAAAATGAAATGACCTTGAGAATGTAAATATGTGTCTTTTAGATGCACTTTTTGAGTCTATGCCTATATTAGTGATACCTTGGGCATATGAAAGAGAAGCATCCTTTAGGTTTAGGATAATGAGGACGGTTGGACTTTTCTGACACAGCTCAGTTCTGCGTTGCGATCACTGGTAACTTGATGTTAACAAAAGAAAAAAACTTTTCAACATGTTTAAAAACAGCAATATTCGGCACACTTTGTATCCTTTCCTGCACTTTTCCACCTTTTTGCATGAACACCTAATGTTTCATGGTTTTGAATAACATCCTAAACACATACAATAAACATACAAAAAATCAGATAGGAACAGAAAAACAAAAGAAAAACTGGTACTGCATCAGTCATGCTCCACGCTGCATCTACACAATGCACAACACAATGATTGAATCAAGAGTATGTTTGATGAAACCAGAGTGGTCCAACTCCCGCATGTCTTACACTCAACAACAGCATGTGTACACCAACCGTCTGTATGTTCTTACACTCTGTCTCTTCATCAATGATCATCTTGTTTGGACTTTCCTCTTTGGAACAGAATCGTTCCTGATTTTCACAAAAGGTGTCGGCATATTCCATGATGTTTCACTGCCGTTCAAGCCACTTCTTGTGAAGATCCGGACCCATTTCTTCCTAAACATAATCACAGTTTGCATTCCAGGTCCCCCCTCATATACCATCACCACATCTACTCTAACCCTGACTAATCCAGTGTTAACGCATTCTAAAGCATTCATTTTCGCATGTTCCATAACCGCCTCGTTTTGTGTTCTCTCTTGCATGATATTAGGTGCCATGACCGACAGTCGTGTGTCATTGAAGTTCAAAATAACTTGTTTGGTGACCCGTGTCCTGATACCGTCAAATATTTGGAGGTGCGCTACTCATGCAAACCTGGAGGTATGGTATATTTTAAAACTTTCCATCATAGGTTCTCATCCTTTTTATCCCACACCTGCACACTCTCTCAGGGGGTCAGAGTTTTTTTCATAACTTTTGGAAAATCCCCTCCAATATCTCGATGGTGGCGGTTTTGTGTCAATGATGGGTAGAGTAACCTCACATCCTTGTTTTCTGGGGGTTACCTCAGATCAGCACCTTTGTTTTGTTGCAAGCATTTGAGAAACTGTGATGTCAAGAAGTGCCTCCGGAATTCAACCAATGAGGAACCTGCAACTCCTGCCACTTGGAGGCGCTCTGAGCATTTGTACCTTTTTCTTTCGATGTTTCATCTCTGTTGCACTGCGTCAAGGACGTCTTGACACAACATTATTCTTTGCTCACAGCGCCGCCCTGTTGGGATAAAACGTCAATAGAAGTTGTGTGACCATGTTGTCATGCTGTATTTGGTCCTGGATAATCATCAACAAACTGAGCAAATTTAGCTGAACTATTTGTGTCCTCATTTCTGAGTTAATGAGTCGACCTGGTCATTTTGTTGTGTAAGTATTATGGAGTAGTTACTCTTCAACTCAACCTGCAGCGATGATATGTGTGGTCATCCCGTTGAGAATGGCACTCATCCAGCATTTGACCAAAGCAGACAACATGCAATGCTCAATTTTCTTGAAAACCTTTAGGAAGAAAGGTAGTTCAACATGATTGTGTTGCCGCAAGCAGTCCTAGAGTTTCAGAATAATTTTGCATGTTTGTCTCTTGAGTGCATGTTAGACTATCTCTATTTGCATAAAACCTTTCAAGTATAATACATGTATCTTGTATGCATTAGTTTTGTTACTCTCTGATGTTTAGTTGTTACATATCCGTGCGTTTAGAACTTTCCATTTGATCACTGAGACATGTTTGGTATGACGGGAAGTTGTCTCTCAACAGAATGTTACAAATATTTGGCTTACATGAGTAACTCACTGGATACTTCTTTCCTACTGTGAGGATTGTTGTCTTTAGAAATGATGGGCAACATGCTGTAAAATCAGGTCTAGTGACACCAGGAATCAAGTAATCTGGGCTGCGCAGAATGATTTATCGATGGTGTCTGATGCACCACCCCCCCCCACCTCTATGAGTTATCATTAATGTTGATTTATGGTCCCATCTTTTGAAAACCCGTCTGCCTAATGTGATACATTCATCAATTCGGTCATTTTTCACAGTTGCGTCATCTTGACTCACCCCTGTGAAAAACTTTCTGCATTTTTAATGCGGGATCTCCCTGGCGTGATTGACCGAAGGCTGGTGAAGCATACTGCCGGACCAGAGTCAGGTCAAAACAAAATCTAACAAATCTCATCTTTTGAATTCTGTGTTTTTGATGTTATATTTTGATACCAATAATATGTTGCATGCTTTCAGCCAAACAGTGATAAATGATTTTGCCGTATCACAGAGTCTCTCATCAGATTTGATTAGGAAGCCCAGACACGGGAATCGAGTAAAAAAGATGGTGGTGTAATAATGACTCGTTATCGAGACCAAAAATTGGACAAAAAAATTCTCTGTAATCACAGAAATGGCCTTTCTATATCAGATACATGTACATGTAATGTTATGATATTGTGCCTGAGCAACAACTGCATGCATCTCCTCCAAGCTGTGAGGGCCATTATGTGTCATTTCTACGTCTAGTTAGCCTACTTGGCACAGAACAAGTTGAAAGTCCACCAATCAGAGTGTTATTGTGTGTAATTATTGGCCATAGAGTTCAGAGAGCCGTGAATATAGACATGGTATAAGGAGATTAAGAGGGTTAACATAATCGTCAAGATTTAAATATACTCATGATACTTTTGAGTATAATCTGGGACTGCTACGGCCAGTTGGCAGGGGTGGTCAGGCTATGTCCAAGAAACTTGAAAGAAGCCACTGAGGTTTAGGCCTACCAAAGTGTGTGTGCTTTCTTTTCTTTCACCATGATCAGAATGTTTGGCTGAAATCATTGAAAAGTTGTCAGATTTACCGTGGGCAGGGACTTTCAGTAGCTCATGAGAAGTCTGCTTAAGAGGGCAGAATATGTCACCTTGGAATGAGCTGATGACTATTTCTTAATACCATTATGTGTTAACTGATGATTTACTTGGACTTCTGATCTTAATTTTGTTGCATCAGATGAGAAAGTGGAGACAACAACAGGTAGAAACTCCTTCATGTTTTAATCTTCTCCAAGTCTTTCTGTTGCTGATGGAACATTTCACTTGAACAAACAGCAAACAAGTCCAACATGTCAGTGTTGCTGGCCTACTTCAGAGATATGAGATGATGTTGACTCAATGGTCTATGTGGGCCAGGATCGTTTGAACTTGGAATTGCAGCATTTAACCTGTTGAATGAGCATTTCCTAATGCATAGCTTGGTATTGAATATGACTGGGATGGGGTGAACCAGGGCTAAAGAACACGATCGGACTAAAGTGTTTTTGGAGATGGGAAGGCCAGTTGGTGATGGTTGCTGGATGTACCAAGAGTGAAATGGTCTATCTGACTCGTTGTATTGAGATCTGTGTTTGCACTTCATGTTTTATCTTGTCCAAGTATAAGGCCACATAAAAAAAATCTTTAGTTTAGCATCAGTCAAACTTGTAAAAAGTGAGGAGGGAGGAGGGTTTTTTTTTTTTTTTTTTT
>NMRB01002358.1:72231-100782 GCA_002633025.1 Notospermus geniculatus
TTTTGAAATATCAAGCAATGTTAACTTTATATAATAAATCATTTTGTCCACATGACCCGATTACTCTATTCCTTTAATCCTATTATCCTGTATTTCATGGAACGGTTCTCCGCCGCATTGTCCTTGCTCCATAAAAGGCACTTGCTATTATTCAGCCGTTTCAAGGAACTTGTTAATATTCATAAGGTCTTTCTTCACGACTGAAGTAGTTTCAAATTGAGCTATTAGGTGGCAGCACTGTATGGTCCACATGAAGTGATAGTCAAATTTATGCTACAAGTTCTGATTCACTGCACTTCTCAGGGAAAAATGATCCTTATGAAATATTTATTTAATAAGTTATTTGACCTTTTTAGTTTGTAACAACATAACCAGAAATGTGAGTGAGAAGAAGTAAGTATTTTTGAAGGGTTTATTTTTAATGAATGCTAATACATGTACTTGTCATCATACCATCAGAGCCCCCAAAAGGCCAACTTGCCCGTCTCCAATTCTACTCGTACTGTGGAGTCACAGTTTATTTTTCTCTTCAGAGGAGCCGACAACTGAAGCACCAACAACGACCACAACATCCACCATAACAACTAGCACTACGACAAGTAAACCACCAAAACCAAGCACCCCGTCAAAGAAACCCATTCCTGTGGTTACAGCTAAACCACCTCCTGTTCAATGTGAGGCTCGCGTTGAGAGGAAGATCAGCTGGCCGAGCACACGGCCTGGTTACATCGTGAGACCGTGCCCTGAGGACATGACAGGTGGGTAATGAGGAAGTAATCCCCCAGACGGCGCTACCTGATCAGACTCGGTTTTCGTTGCTGCACAACATAAGGACATTGTGATGCATTTCTTTCCACATTGATGGTTTGAAATTATCATTTCAGGTCAGGCTCGATGGCTTTGTGGTGACAATGGCTGGATCAACAGTCCTGATCTCAGTCTCTGTCAGAGTGAAATTAGCAAAGAGCTCACTCAGCTGGTGAGTAGGTTTACGTCGTCACTCCCCACAATTTACTCTATTGCATCAATTGTATTGACATGACTTTTCACACTTTGTGCCTGTCCCCCCCCCCCCACAGAATGCGTCACAGGGTGTATCTTCTTTTCTGATCTATGTCAACATGTTGTGTCCACAGACCAAGGAAGGGGAGAACTCTGAGATCGTTGCCAAGGAACTCCAGGAGGTGACAAAGACCCAGCCTCTTTATGGTGGTGACCTTGTAGCTGTGACCAAGGTCATGCATGATGTGGTCAAAAAAATGAAAAAAGATTTGAATGATGAAGAAATCACGAAGGAGGAGAAACAGGAGAAAGCGACTGAAGTGAACAGTGTAAGTCGATGTCTTCGTTATGTTTGATCAATCCGTATCCATTGGTCGGATTCATCTTGCAGTGGTCGGTGAGAGACAGGTATTGACATCCAGGTCTCAGACTTAACATTCCCGTCTCTCTTGTCTCTTCCAGGCTTTAGTGAAGAGTACCAGTAACATGTTGTCAGAGAACCAGTCTGAATCCTGGCAGGATCTGCCGCCGGCCAAGCAGATCATTGTCGCTACAACTCTGGTGGACAGCATTGAGGAGAGCGGGTTTGAACTCGCCGCGACACTGGATAAGTCCAGCAGTAAAGTGACGAGCTCGACTGATAATGTTTTAATGAAGGTGGAGAGAGTAGAAAGGAACTCTTTGAAAGAAGCGATCACATTTCCTCAGGAAGAAGACCACGTGTTACGAAAACCTGATTCTAAACTCCTCGACGATAAGATTGTCCTTCCTGCCAGCGTCCTGAAGGATGAAGCTCAGATGACTGGTGAGAAACAAAGACAGAGACTGGCAAAGGCTAGAGACATGCTTTCTGCTGTGTTGGCCATTCTGAACCCCTTCTGAACCTCAGGGTTCATGATTGTGGTTTAGTTTGATATCCACAGCAGATAGCGTCATCAATCAGGTTATCTCCAGTCGTAAATCCTTTCAGTTGAAGTAAAAAAGCTATCATATGAGCCTCTAACTTGAGGCCAATTATACTCTTTGGTGGAAAGAACTGTCTGGTTTAACTAGCAAAGAAAGTTGTGACTTGTACCCTTGAAGTGGTGCACTCTACCCCTACACCACCACTCATTTCATGGTATCAAAACTATGCTTTTTTCTCCGGTAGGGAAAGTGACTGTAGTTTTCATCGTGTTTGACAACATCGCACAGTACATGGACAACAACAGGACCAAGAATGACACCAACACGACTGTTATTGTCAACACAAACATCATCTCAGCATCGATCAATAGTAAAGCATCCATCAGACTCCGAGAGCCTGTTGTCTTTACAATGAAGCATAAGACAATCAAAGATGTGGAGAATCCATCTTGTGTGTTTTGGGATTACTCCGAGACGTAAGTCGTCATGATATTGGAAGAGTAGAATTTGACTAGGAGTTTGTAAGGAGGTGGCTGAGGTCATCTTTAGTTGTGTTGTATGCATTGTCACCCATCCCAGTCCTGGCTACTTGTCTTCCAGCTAGGAGGGCAATGTGCCAATCACTAGGCCATAAAGGAAATCCTCCATGGCCGGTGGGTTAGGTCATGCCATATAATTGAGCTTACAGCAGATATGTTACTGTTAATGACTGTTCTTTCAGGAACCTGATTGGTGAGTGGTCTTCCAAGGGATGCAGTCTACGCACCTCTAACCTGACCCATACAGAATGCCAGTGTAACCATCTTACTAACTTCGCTGTACTCATGGATGTGGTTGGAACGAAGGTAAGATTTAATGAATCATGTTCATGAATCGTCCTCTACTTGCCTCAGTAAAACCCTTTGAAAGGATTGCATAACCCATAGCAGTCGTCCCTATAAGTAGCGACACTCACGAATTATAATGGAAGCCACTGGTTTCTTTCTAACAACAAACAAAAGTTACAAGGTCAAAACATTCTTGTATTAACGAGTTTATTTCTCTCCTTCAGTTGGACCCTGCCCATGAGATGTCCCTCCAAATCATCACGTACGCCGGCTGTGTTGTCTCCATTGTCTGTTTGTTCTTGGCGTTCCTCACATTCCAATGTTTCCGGTAAGGAGTCTGCTGACCATTTAACTTAATGTATTCTCCTACAAATGACCAAATCAGGAAGCTCATTGTCCATGGAGTCTATATAGAGAGTAGTAGAGTCTTGTCAAGTAATATTCTGTCCTGTCCTTCACTCAAGAGGCTCATCATGTTGATCATTCATGAACTCTCCTCTTCCAGAAACCTTCAAAGTGACAGAAACACCATCCATAAAAACTTGTGTATGAGTCTCCTATTTGCTGAGATTCTCTTCCTGGCTGGAATCATGCAGTACAAACATGTTGTAAGTACTGTAGTCTTCTTCAGATTTGCATCCATTATCAGTCTGTCACCGGCTCGTTATTCGATTGGTGGAGATGACTGCCGCCTTCTGTGACGCTGACATCACATGGAGCAGAATGCAGCCATTCTTGTCATACTTTTCAGGTGCTCTGTGCTGTGATAGCCGGTGTCCTCCACTTCCTCTTCCTCTCAGCCTTCGCCTGGATGTGTTTGGAAGGAGTCCAGCTGTACATCATGCTGATCGAGGTGTTTGAAGCGGAGAGATCGCGTGTCAAATGGTACTACCTATCAGGATACGGTCTGCCGGCCGTGGTCGTTGCAATCGCTGCTGGTGTTCACCACCAAGGTTATGGAACTGAGAGACAGTAAGTGACTTATTCCATTTCCCTTCACGATGTGCCATGTCGCCTCAGCCTTCACGAGTTGTTGGTGTAATGTCCTGAACTTTACCATCACTTTACTCTCCAGGTTTGAATCCAATCTTTCTGATTCCAAGTTTTTTCTTCCAGTTGCTGGTTGAGGACTGATACCCATTTCATCTGGGCGTTTGTTGGCCCGGTGGCAGCTGTTATCACTGTAAGTAGATAAATTGACAAAATCACAGTTGATGTCCATCTTTTTCTGACAATTTATATGGGATTTCACCAGTTTGGTGAAGACTATGAGGTACTAATCACATCTTATACGTCCTTTCTTCACAGATCAACATCGTGATGTTGAGTATCGCCATCTATATGATGTGTCGCCACGCCCACATGGCGTCGTCGCTGAAGGCGAAGGAGAAATCTCGTCTTCAAAACATCAAGTAAGTATATTGTTTTCAATTCAATCATCACAATCAGCCATAGATGATCTGCACTGACACTTTGGATATGTATATGTATCACACCCCTGAGACGGCTTACACCGTCCTAACCTCCTCATCTGATCTTGGATCTTTTCCGTTTAGAAGATGATTTTGTCATCGCCTCATTTTGAACTAACGCGTTTTATGTCTGTTTGATGCTTTGTAATGTTGCCAAAAGATGTCATCAGTTTATTCATGAGAGAGCTTACTGTATATATCTTTTTCTGACTTCACGATTTAACCAATTAGATGCTATTGTTCCCTTAAATACGGACTAAGATTTAGCTCCCTCGTTCATCTGCATGGTGATATGAATCAGTCCCTCTGTGTCTACCAGCTTTGACCGTCCCTGAACGTCACACCCAACCCAATTCAGTGCACTTGCTTCATGAGCCAAGTTGTCCGTGTGTTGTGTTAGAAACATGGGTCTACAACAGACTGGAGGAGTCAATGACTCCATGTTTTTAGAAGCCTCAGTTTTAGGCATCCAGCATAACGTCTGTGCCCTTGTCTTCCACAACTACAGTGGCAGCAAAAAGTGTCTTGTTCAGCAATCAAATGAAAGTATTCACAAGCAAGGTTTGCCATCCACTGTGTAAGCGTTCATCTCATCTTAGCATGGATCTGCATGGTTTTAATTCATTTCATCTCACAGTAATAGAACGCTGCATCTGGCAGCAGATTGACCCCTGGGTATCAAATGATCTTTTCTAAGTTGTCAAAGTGCAGCCTCATTACTGTGAAATGAACTTTTAGTTTTTGATCAAGTTTAGTTTTTGTCAACAGTGGCTTTGTGCTTTATTTTATGTTCATTACAATATTTCTTTTGTCCCATGAAGATACTAGTGCTGAGTTTACTCGTGTACATACTTGATATGGCTAGTTAGTGTGCTGTTGTTTTAAGCCTAGTGTGATCAGAAGTTCTCATAGACTTTTCCTTCCTCAAGATTCCTTTGTGTGAGCAGAGATTTTAAAAGAATATTGACGTTCATTCAGTTCCCTATGTAAGTGACATCATTGTCCACTGCTTTGAAGAGGATAAAAGCAACATTGACTAGAAGCATGGGACTTAAGTTTCAAGTCCTGCATTTCATTCTAGAAGAATGTGTCAGATTGCTGCCAAGGTTTATTATGCCCCCGCTCAACGAATTATGCTTTCAGTGTCAGTACATGTGCTTCAACAGTGCATTGTTGTCATTGTGTATGTTCTATTGATGTTGACATACATGTATGAAGAAAGTGACTGGATGTTACAATGTTTTGGGGAGTGAATGTATTTTGATCAGTACAGCATGCGTCTGGAATCCCAGCTTGGTTGTGTGTGGTTTAAACCAAGTATTGTCAAATACACTTGTTTTTTTCCAGTCTTCGTGCCATGACTTGTAGTTGTTGTATGAGTCAATTGGAATCTGATGTTTTTTGTGAGGAAAAGTAGTTCTAAGTGATTTTATCCTTCCAGTGACCAATTCTTGGTATGCTTACTCCTATCAAAAACAGATTCCACATCAGCTGATCTGTCGACGTGTTTTACTCCTGAGTTGACCAGTTTCGGTCTCGAGAGTGAACCAACATCAGCTGCTGCCTAAGAAGCCATGATTTCTTCCTCGTATCCGTTTGTTGTGTGATGTCATTATTCTATTTAACTTTTCCTTTTCCACCTCTTAAAGTGGATCCACTTCCAAAACGACCTCCAACGGCGGCACAGACAGTAAACGTGCCAGCGTACAAACGTCAAACAACTCGATTGAGATCAAGGAACCTAAACATTCACCAGCAGACGCCTGGTATGAGATGTGTTGTCATCGTTACGCATGCTGTCCACCCTCGCTTCATCTGCTTTTAATGGTTCGATCCACACGACGATGGATCCACGTCACTTTATACAAGTTTTAGGTGTCATTCATGTTTTGTGTCCCTCGTGACGTGCCAGTTTCGGGGATCAATTTCTAGTTTACAAAACCCACTCGATTTTCCTTGTAATTATTGGCAGCCATTTACCGGGTACCATACTATTTATTATCAAAATCTTAGCTAACTTGCTCATATCGACAGCCTCTCTCATCGCTGTTTGCTTTGTGTGTTCCATCCCCCTCCGTCCATCCCTCGTCCTGTTTAACCCTGTTCAATGTGACATGGAGTTTGCTCCAGAATGATTGTGACCATTTCCACTCAATCCTTTAAAATCTCCACCCACTGCCCTTGTTGGTTTCTTACTTTCTTTAAATTATGGACACGCCATCATATGAAGTTATATCATGGAAGATTTTCTAGATTTCAGGGTTTTCTGGGAATGCTGTTTTGCAGAATCACTGTTTTCAGTTTGTTTCTGTGTTACCCATGTTGCATGCTACTGTTTTATATTTCAATGTTGCTGTTGAGTGTTTATGGATGATTGATACAGAACAAACTTAGGTTGGAAGGCATTACAATACAAATGAAGGGCGAGGATATGGATGTTGGTAACTCGGAATTGAGATAACAAGAGACGTAATACCTGTCACACCATCAGTGTACTCAGAGAATTCTCATCTGTAATCACTGGAGTTGTACGGCCGAGTCTACCCTCCTGATATCCTCGTCGACCTCTCCCTGTTTTCCTTTTCATCTTTCTTTTATTGAGTCTTTCTCTCTTTGCTTGACCAGTGAGAAAAGTGAAACCGGCCACATTCAGGACATACGCCTGAAAAAGAAGCTGACAACCACAGCGTAAGATTTACGATTACCATTATTATGGCCTTCTAATGGTGCTGTCCCCTTTTGTTTATGGGAGCCTAACCTGCTTGATTTCTTGTTGCTGGTTTATATGCTTTGGTTTTCTGCTTGGCCTGTTCAGCTTCTAGGTAGAGAACTGTTTGATTTCTGGAAATGGAGACCATACAAACATACCGTTACCAAGGAAATACATGTAAATGTCTTCAGAGAACAAGTGAATGACCTTGGGAGTTTAGAAAGGTCGAGGCTGATGAGAGCACTTGTAACAGAAAGGTCATGGCTGACTAGAGCACTTCTAACAGTAGCTACTGCTTTCTGGAAAAACAAATGAATGGCAGTTTAGAGAGGTCACGGCTGACTATAGCAGCTACTGCTTTCTGGAATGAACTAGTGAATGACCTTGACAGTTTAGAAAGGTGATGGCTAGAAAGGTCGTGGCTTTTCTGGATATTGACAGCATGTTGTGAGCTCTGTAGATAAATCAGTTGAAAATCCAGGTGCTTGACCCTCCATTTAGGGAAGACTTGAGGAGGGGGGAGGGGTACAAATTTCTCACATGCAGGTTGCTCAGACCCCTCAAATAAGAACAATCCAGTGTATGAATTCATATGTCTTGCAATTCAACCCTCGTGTAACCTCGACTTTCTTGTAATTCCAGGGCTTGGATCAAGGGTGCAGTCATCCTGGTGGTTCTCCTTGGTTTGACCTGGGCGTTTGGTCTCCTCTACATCAGCGAGGACTCGGTCGTCATGGCGTACGTGTTCACCGTCATGAACACTCTTCAGGGTCTCTTCATCTTTGTCTTCCACTGTATCATGAACGACAAGGTAAGACTTGCCTCTTTCTGGTGATGGTCGTCATGGTGATTGACAGCCAATCGTGTGACACTACCAGTTATCGTGTCCACCTCCATCTGAGTGTGAGGGGTGTTGCCATGACGTCATATAACTGCAACATGTCCGTCATTCCTTTCAGGTTCAGAAAGAGTACAAGAAGTTTGTGAGGCGTAGTACGTGGATGCCAAAATGTTTCCGTGTGGTGTATGGAGGTCAGCCGGCGGGATATAATGTTGGTTCCTCTGGGAATACACCATCAAGGTCAAACTCAACGGCTGGCAATGTAAGTATATCAGAGGAATGTCGGAAGTGAAGGATCAAGGGGTCATTAGGAATGCATGTTGATTAACGGGTGCAATGTGTCTGTTCTCCCTTGCCACTGGGATGTTGGACTCTATCGGCTTTGGTTCTCATCATGTTCTGTCTCAATCTTCCTCACCTTCTCAAGGACAAAGTTGTTTCCTTCCAAATCACAGTGTGTTGTATATTACTCTGATTTCTCTAAAGAATGATGAGCACTTACGATGATCTTGATTACATCATAGGACTACTATTTGATTCTTGACTGCACATTTGACATATTTCACTGTAAATTCTTCCACTCCTCCATGTTGTACATTACTCACTGTCCACTGCACCTGCTGTAGGCCTATACCATGTACACATTTGCTGTATACCATGCACACATTCTCTGTCACTGTATGCATTCTATTCTCATGCACGTCTCTATGCACACTCTTCAGAGATTGAGTAATCGCTACCCATTTGAACATAATGCAGTTCGCTCTAGTGCTCGAAGTAAGTACAGACCAGACTACGTCGTGCTGATGTGCTAAAAACCTGCATGACACAGTCATCCTGTTGACGTTGATGTATTGTGGTGAACTGTCTTTCTTAGTAGGCCCTTCGTGGAAGCAGTATCTTCATTCGATTGTGATATTTCTTGTTCTACCACTGCTATTATGCTGTTTGTGCATGCGGCAGACATTTTGAACTTGCTCCTGTTGGGTCCATGTTGTCATGATTCACCTCCCGAAAGCACCTTTAGATTTATGTCAATGGGGTGGGGTGGGGGGCTCTCAAACAGGCCTACTGAGACACACTCTGTACTGTGGGTAAGTGAACAAGAGACACATCTTTGTCTTTTGTTCTCGGTTTAAATCTATGACCAGTCAGCCCTCACCACATCAGGCAGCGGGGGGCAGGGGCAGTTGCCCCCAAAGCCAACCAAGAAACGTAATTTTCATGCGGATTTTGGGCAAAAAAGGTTTTCTGTCCCCCCCCCAGAGAGGCTTCCCCCCCAGGACCAAAAAGTTAAATACGGCCCGGGGCTGTTGTGGCTTATTAACCCAAGCTATGGTGTAATCCATTGATGTGTGGTGTGAATAGTTCATGCCTACTGCCCATGTCTTGGTCTCATGGCAGCTGATCATGGAGTGTCTGTTTCCAGTGCATGTAATGGACTTAAGCCACTCTGCATGGTGCTTGTGGTGTTTTACCAAAATCACCAGTTATGCCTGTAATCCCATTGTTGTTGTGGTTTACTGTTTACCTCTTCACTTGTGTAAATCTTTCTGTGAGAATGAGCCCCTCAAGGGAAACTTCCTCTCCTTGTGGGTTAGATTGTTTGTTGTGTTCTGACTGAGTGCCAGAGTTGAAGGCTCAAACCTCAGGATATACATTCACCCATCCTGAACCTGAGGCATCACTAAGTAGGTAGCGGGTTCATTTGCTAGTACCGGTAGATGAGTGGATACCCATGCTATTTGATCATTGTTGATATGCCGTCGTACAGAAGGTTTTGATGTGTCGACACATCTTGTTTCTTGGCCTGTGCTTCATTGATTTGCTGAGAAATGACTGTGGAAATCTATTGGGATATTGACGGTTGAAGTGTCTGACTAAAATGAGGCTTTGCATTCTTTTCCCTCAGCATGATGGTACAAGCCCTGTAATCCTGGACTAAGCTAGTCGCTAATCTGTTCTTCTTAACACAGCCCTACATTCCAGTACAACGCAAGGTTGTCATATTTGACATTATTCGGACTGCATGTACCGGTATATCGATCAATTCCTGGCTCTGAATGTGACAAACCAAGAGTTGATTGTTCTTGATAAACACCTTGTAGAGAGCTACTGAACGGGTTCAAGAGATTAGTTAATTTGATGATACCCTCCTACTTCAGCAAAACAGAACTCGTTGGACCAATGACTCCATTTCTTTCTTTTCTTCTTTCAGTATTTCACAAGATTCTTAAGCGGTAGACGCAGGAAGAAGTCTTCGACTACATCTTTACCCAAGTCAAGTAAGTATTGACTGAGCCCAGGCCCATCGCTTCATGGGACACTTCCATTTTAGGCGAGTGTAAAAATATCACATGAGCACTGAAGCCGTCTCTGGATTGAATTCAGGGCCCCATGGTCAGACCATCAGTGCTTGATGTATCTAGTCTGTACATCCTGGGGGGAGGGGGCAGGTAATAACAGGCTCTTGGGTTTATCTCATCTGTCCCATGCACACTTCATATTTTTGACCACCCCACTTTTTCCCTCTCCTCTGACAGACCCTCACGAGGATGGCAAATGTAACAATGGTAGGTTGTATCTCTTCATCAATAATAGCTATGGCACATTTACGTTCGCTTTGCATTCTGGGAATCCTGTTCTCTGTTTTGATCATTTTGTTCCATTCAGCCATAAGATTCCTGAATGAGCAAAGCGGGTCGATACCTGTCCTTGCTCCTCACTGATTCCGTCTAAAAATAAACAGTAAATGACCAACATAACCTGCTTTGGGGGTATATGGCTTTATTTTGTGACTCATCTATCAATGTCTCCCTCTGGTGCTCACCCAGCCACCCTCGGGTCAAATCACACTGGATAGAGCACTGATATCTCTGAGAAACAACAGTGTTATGTGGCTGGCGGAAAAATAAAGAGAAATCACCCAGAACGGTTGGCTTACTTGCTCTAACCACTGTACATAACACTAATAGAGCCAGTAGTCAAGACTTAGTACAGTATTGATATGTAATGTGAATGCCATCGCGAGTCTTATTGTCTTTTGGTCAGTATCTTTTGCCAGCCAGCCATCATTGCATCACCAGGTGTCACACAACATCCATCGTTGCTATCACCCGGTGTCACACAACATCCATCGTTGCCATCACCGATGCCGCACAACATCCATCGTTGTCATCACCCAGTGTCGCGCAACATCCATCATTGCCATCACCCGGTGTCACACAACATCCATCGTTGTCACCACCCAGTGTCACACAACATCCATCATTGTCATCACCCGGTGTCACACAACATCCATGGTTGTCGTCACCCGGTGTCACACAACGTCCATCGTTGTCGTCACCCGGTGTCGCACAACATCCATCGTTGTCGTCACCCGGTGTCGCACAGCATCCATCGTTGCCAACACCGATGTCGTACAACATCCATCGTTGCCATCACCCGGTGTCGCACAACATCCATCGTTGTCATCACCCGGTGTCACACAACATCCATGGTTGTCACCACTCGGTGTCACACAACATCCATCGTTGCTTTCACCCGGTGTCGCACAACATCCATCGTTGCCATCACCGATGTCGCACAACATCCATCGTTGTCATCACCCAGTGTCGCACAACATCCATCGTTGTCATCACCCGGTGTCGCACAACATCCATCGTTGTCGTCAGCCGGTGTCGCACAACGTCCATCGTTGTCGTCACCCGGTGTCACACAACATCCATCGTTGTCGTCACCTGGTGTCGCACAACATTCATCGTTGTCATCACCTGGTGTCGCACAACATTCATCGTTCTCCTCACCCTGTGTCATTGTAAACCTGTGTTGTCGCTTTATGTGTTGATTTCATGGAGGAGGTTTTTATTCCATTCCAGATTCAACTTTGCATGTATGGTTTAGTTCATTCTTCAGTTCATAGATGGTGTGACAGGCTCATATTTTAGTTCATGACCTACCAGTCTATGAGTAGTGTTTGGTTATGATCACTTGTATTCAATATAAAGCATGAGTAGATGAGATTTGTGAGCTATTCTTCTGTCAGATGGTCTATTTTAGGTGATACCGGTACCTATTACTGGTATTTAGTCAGTGTGTCAGCCCTTCTCCCAAGGATAGTCTTAGTTCCTCTGCAGAAAAACTGTCTCCTTCACCGACCTCCTCTCCGCTGCTCTTACAAACACATTCATTGGTATCAATCCTTAATTCTCAGTGTCTGTGTGTCTTTTCAGTTGTTATCAAGAATCCCCAGGCTGATGAATACTCAAGCGTCTTCCATGCGACGGATGGCTCTGAGAAGTGTCACCGCGTCCACCCACAAGACAGCCTCATCCAGAACGGTGACGTGTTGGGTGATCTGTCGTACATCGATGGATCCATTGTCGACACTGATTTCGTCTCCGAATATTGCCAGAATAATATGATGGCAAGTGATGGCGTCAACAACAAGACAAAGATACCGCTTAACGTTAAGAACCGTTTCTCGGGAATCTCCGATCCTGGCGAATTTACTGAGTCAGAATACAGCGATACTGAGTTGTTCAAAATGACAGACTACGACACAAAACCACGAAATTACATCATCAATCCAACAAGGAAACCGAGCACAATCAAAGAAGAATTGGAACAGGATGGTTACGAGGTGCCAGACCATCTGAAAACAGCCGAGGAGAAACAGAACAGGACCCCATCAGAGAAAAACCTTCTGAATAGAAGTCAGGGGTCTCCTTCCTGTCAGGACCTGAGTACAGTCACTGAGGGGACCATGCTTGAGGACTCTACCTTGTGTAAGAGTACCCCGAACCTTCAATACAAACCCCCGTCAACACCACAGCCCATGCCGGAAAATAACAACAGAGACTCATTCGGCAGGAGTATGCCGAATCTAGCATATGATAATAATGCTTATGAGCATGATTCCACGGTGCCAAAGGATGTTGAAAAACTGTTAAACAGGAATAGTATGCTCCGACGGTCAGGTTCAATCCAACAAGGAAACCGAGCACAATCAAAGAAGAATTGGAACAGGATGGTTACGAGGTGCCAGACCATCTGAAAACAGCCGAGGAGAAACAGGACAGGACCCCATCAGAGAAAAACCTTCTGAATAGAAGTCAGGGGTCTCCTTCCTGTCAGGACCTGAGTACAGTCACTGAGGGGACCATGCTTGAGGACTCTACCTTGTGTAAGAGTACCCCGAACCTTCAATACAAACCCCCGTCAACACCCCAGCCCATGCCGGAAAATAACAACAGAGACTCATTCGGCAGGAGTATGCCGAATCTAGCGTATGATAATAATGCTTATGAGCATGATTCCACGGTGCCAAAGGATGTTGAAAAACTGTTAAACAGGAATAGTATGCTCCGACGGTCAGGTTCTGATCCTGGCCACAATTTCTACTGGCTGAAAGAACGTGGAAACTCCAGTGAGTGTTGAGAACCCTGTGAACTTGATCATTTGTGTTTTCTGAGATCTTACTGATGCTGGTAATAACTAATTCATGGTGGCACTAGTTTGTGGAGCTTTACCACGCATTTCAAGGACTTGGTCATCTGTGGGATTTCATGATGATTCATGAGGCTCACAGATGATCTATGTTGGGACAGTGCTTGTGAGTTGTGGGAGGAGTCACGTGACTTAATGAATTTCATACCGGTATATGATACGGCCCCAGGCCAAGCCCTGCTGGTATGGGGCTTTGAATATGACACAGTCATGAAGTAGTCATGTGATCTCCATGGTGTTCATGTGGGTGTTTCCTGATTGGACAGCCCAGAGGTGTATGAAGTGATGGATATGTACTCATACACGTAGCATCGGATCAGGCCTCTGCATCCTGTGGCTTAAATCATTGGTGAGGTTTGAAAAGCCACATGATTATGCGACTTCACTGTGTCACTCAGATTGTTGGAGGCCATGGACAAACCAGACCAGAGTAATACTGGGCTCTTTCTCTGTACATCTGGTCATACTATGAAATAATTCATACTTTTCTATATGTACATATAAAAATATATCTGCTGCCATATTTTGTAGTGTATTGAGATATTTTTGAGAGACGAATGTTGTCCAGTAGCCTCTCAACTAAAGAACTGGGAACAGCGGGTTATGTTCATAGAAGTGTAGACAATTGCTATGAAGAGCAAGCATGGGTTCCAGTACTGTAACAAGATAAATGTGCGTCCTGGCAGTGAATTGAAAATTCCATAGATATACATACATCTTTTCAGATAGCCAAAAAAGTGACACCTCTAAAAGGTTGTCTGTAATACTCATCAAAGCAGGAGAAATATCTTGTTGTCGGCATCATTCCACGCCTGATGCTCACTGAAGACAACATGAGTGGGTTCCGTTTACGGGTTCCACCGATGTCTACATTTCGTAGCTTTAATTCCCATGTTTACATGAGGCCAGATTTGTCTGGAAATACTTGTAGGTGATGCAGAGTATAGCAATCAAAAACTGTTCAGAATTTAAGATTGAAAGAAGTTCTAGTCGTTTGCGTTACCTTTAATTAGATAGTGAAAAGTGGATACAATGTATGTTTTCAGACCAGGGTCTCAGAGTTAATTTTGTGTTCAAATCGTGGTAACTTGCTCTAGAAGACATTCTTATATTTGGGGTCCAATTTCCTGAACTGGTGAAAAACCTTTTAAGTACATGATTTGAGATACGTGTGAATTGTCTTGTACGTTGTATTTGATCTCTGCTGCGGCTTTGGTACTTGTGGCCTTACATTTAGCCCAGTTTGGTGCTTTGTACAATGTATATGGGTGAATTTTCATTCAGTTTACCAGTACTCAAATTTTGAATTCTCAGCTAATACATTACTAAACTTCATGGTCCATATGCATAAAGGTGGAATAAGCTTATTCCAGGTACCGGGTATAACTTCACATTGTAACATTAAGTTATACCTGGAATAAGCTTATTCCACCTTTATGCATACGGGCCCATGTGTTTGTATTTTGAAATCCACTCATGAAGGTGCATTAGTGTCTTACAGTGAATCTAGTGTTCGTCTAATGCCAAAATGCTGTAAAGCTGTTGCTATGTGCAGAGTTGGGGTCAGTAAATATGCTGCTTCATCTAGAGTTTTTGTCATAAGGCAGTATTGATAATTTGTCAGTGTATCAATATAAATGTGGACAAATAATGACACATGACAAGATTTGAGCTGCTGACATCACAAGTTGTGGACCATTCAATGATATTGTTTGTAAGATATTTTTATACATTTTGAATGTTTTGTGGATTTGTGTGGCTTTTACAGTGTTAGTGTTGGTCCCATTATCTTTTGATCCAGAGGATGTTCATCAATTTTTACGGTGTATTGTAACTTTTTATCGAACAGTTTTCTGGTCTATAAAGATATCTGATGATCAGATTTGAATTCTATGCATCAATCCAGGAATCCTGTCAGCGATCTCTGGTTATCAGTATTGATGACCTCTCAATGTTCTTCCCGAAGGTTCGTAAGATGAGCTGATTATGAAGTGGAGTTTCTGCCTTTTGCCCATTGATGATATCACAGTCGATGCGGAGATCCTGTGCATGACCTTACGTTCAACCTATCATTCCCTCCACCATTTAGGCCTACATATTTCGATGTTTTTAAGATCCTTGTGTATGCCATGCTCACTGTCAAAAATGTCCTAATTGTCCAGTTTGATGGTTTTTTATGAACATTTTATTGCCAGATGCAATATGTCATTAATTTCCAGGGTCCAAAGCTTATTCCACCTTTATGCATACGGGCCCATGTGTTTGTATTTTGAAATCCACTCATGAAGGTGCATTAGTGTCTTACAGTGAAGCTAGTGTTCGTCTAATGCCAAAATGCTGTAAAGCTGTTGCTATGTGCAGAGTTGGGTCAGTAAATATGCTGCTTCATCTAGAGTTTTTGTCATAAAGCAGTATTGATAATTTGTCAGTGTATCAATATAAATGTGGACAAAGAATGACACATGACAAGATTTGAGCTGCTGACATCACAAGTTGTGGACCATTCAATGATATTGTTTGTAAGATATTTTTATACATTTTGAATGTTTTGTGGATTTGTGTGGCTTTTACAGTGTTAGTGTTGGTCCCATTATCTTTTGACCCAGAGGATGTTCATCAACTTTTACGGTGTATTGTAACCTTTTATCGAACAGTTTTCTGGTCTATAAAGATATCTGATGATCAGATTTGAATTCTATGCATCAATCCAGGAATCCTGTCAGCGATCTCTGGTTATCAGTATTGATGACCTCTCAATGTTCTTCCCGAAGGTTCATAAGATGAGCTGATTATCAAGTGGGGTTTCTGCCTTTTGCCCATTGATGATGTCACAGTCGATGCGGAGATCCTGTGCATGACCTTACGTTCAACCTGTCTATCTATACTGTGTCAGTTCATTCCCTCCACCATTTAGGCCTACCTATTTTGATGTTTTAAGATCCTTGTGTAGGCCTATGGTGTGCTCACTGTCAGAAATGTCCTAATTGTCCAGTTTGATGGTTTTTTATGAACATTTTATTGCCAGATGCAATATGTCATTAATTTCCAGGGTCCAATTGGTTTGGGAATATTATATTGCTTATTTGAGACAATCTTTGAGCTCAGTTTCTATGTTTCACGTGATTGGTGTCCTGACCTGTACAGAAAGACCATGCTGCTGAATATAATTTCAGACACCATCAGGGTTTGTTTGGGAGCGAGATAACATGCATTTCTCATTAGAGAAATCCACAGATCTTGTAAACTGCTTTCTTTGATTGGGTTTTGCTGACAGATGTTGTGTGCAGATTTGACGGATTACTTCATTAAGATAAATGTTATAATTTTGTGAGATGTTGTACCACATTGATAAAGTTCAAATTCATATTCGTATATCAAAATTTGAAATAAAAGATATTTGTATGTACACATCGATGTTCTTCTTTGTTTATTATTTCATTATAAAGACTTTCCCATCACCCTCCATCAGTTAAAAAGTGATGGGGCAGTGGGCACTCCCCGGCCTGGTGTTGTGTATGGATAGGCGAGCCCTCCTTTAGGGACCCCGTGTTACGTCCCCATGTTGCGTCATTTCCGGATCGCTGAGTATTTATAGATGAGGATGCGCATCGCTCTCTCACCACGCGGCTCGGGGCATGTGCGGAATATAAAAACGAACCCAATCCCCATGTTAAATCAGTATATTACACTGGGCAACTCGTGACCAAAGGATGCTTTATTCATGAGGCGTCTTGTCAGCAGCCTGTCTTCGGCCGGACGACCGCGGTCACATGGGAAACCGTCTGGTTGGTTTTGCACGTAGACTGATGGTTTGCCCCCGTAACGCTACGATGCACGCAGCTGCACATGTAGCGGAGCGTGATGAGGGCAAGCGACCAGTGATCTTGAACGACGACCACAACGGCATGGCCGCCGCTGGAAAACCTGAAAATTTGGGCGACATAAATTCTCTTTTCTGCCGATAAATATGTCGAAATCGAAGAAGGACTCAAAGAGTGGGGAATACCACAAGATATATAGACTTGGTATACGTCATTCAATAACCAATATCCGTTTCCTCCTTGCCAGAATAATATGCTCAGCAACGTCAATCGGAATCCTCTCAGCCTGCTGCATGCATGCTGTGCTGTGGCTGTGCTACCGGTACCGGTACCGGTAGTGCTGCTGTCAGTGCCATGGCCCATGCCGAGGGGCCTATGATATGGCTGCTGCTGCATGCTGTTGTCTTTTTAGCCTGATGGTAGGCTAGGCATACATGCCTACCGGTGGCGTAGGGTCATGAGGTGTAGCTAGGCTAGGCCTGCCTACCTGTCATGTTTTATTCCTCCAAAAAGGTAGGCCTAGGGCCTATGTACACTGTAGGCCTACTGTAGTAGGCCTAAACATGCTAAAAGGCTAGGGTAGAAGATGCAGGCTGAGGCCTAAATGCCTGATCTCTAGCTAAGCTATCGTGTATATTCAAAGTTAAAGTTAAGTTTATCGTCCGCGCCTTATCATTTGATATCAACAACAGTAGAGGTGTCATCCGACTTTACATTTTAACCCCAGTCTATCAGACCGTCTGACCGCTAGTCGGAGACCCGAACCACTACACCACTGTGTACTTTCTATTTCCAGCACATCAAACTCTTGCAATCACAGGAATAAATTTTGAGACCAAGTCGATAATTGTGAGTATATTTGACAGGAGAGAGGGTGGGCCTGGTCATCCCAAATTTTCACTCACCAATAATAGGCCTACCTTATTTGCATGAATTGAAGTCTGAACTCATGAACTAATGCCGCCTCCGTCATTTGTTTCCTTACGATTTACTTTTCACAGGGTTACTGTGAGTTGACTATCCACCCAGTTCGTACTGATGTGCGGAGAATCAAGATTAACAGCAAACAGTGTCGTATCCTTTTCGTAATTGGAGTTTGACTTCGAGGTGAAGGATGCAAGTTGAACAGAAGACCATAAGAAATATGACTAAGAACCTGTTATAATTTTCTATGTCTGGGTGGACCACAGTCCAAAAAATCAGTATGGAACTTATCAATCTTTCAGTCTTTGTACCTACTTCATTATGAAACTTGATATCTGTGGTCACTTTGCAAGATTCTTGACTTTGTTTATTGTCCATTCAACCTGTCAACCACTCCTTGACAGAAGGCCAGGTATCTACAGGATCTCTGTCAATGATTACCCTTGTGAAGTCTTCCTCTATAATGACCCGACCCTTGAAATCTGCCAAGGAGACTCCAAACAGTAAGTGATTCATTAAATGGCCATGGATGGAGACTGATGTCTATCTAACTCAGCAGTTTACTTCCTATTACAGCAGGGTGGAGCAGCTGATATCAGTATGTTGACTCTCTGAACTCTTACTGTTGGTTTGATGGAGACTTTAAATTGATTATATTTTGCTATTGATTTTAGGAGGAACCTTGATTTCTTTGAGACAGCTCATGCCTCGTCCATCAGTGCTGTGGACCCTGACAAGGGAAATGGAGAAATCACAATCAGACTGCCGAGTGAACTCAATCCATGGATAGCAGGTAGGTCAGGGATATTCCTTGGTTTATATTCTGTGGTGTGTGTATTGTACAGACGTGTTGGATATTGGGGTGCTGCTCTATGCGAATAGAGCCATGATGTACATGTAGTGATCATCAAATCCTAACTTTATTCTCTGACTTTCCAGAATTAAAGCCATTACGGATGACCATAGAGTTCTCCCTTGAGGAGCCCATGGGGGGAATTCAGTTCGTTGTGCCAGATGTCGAGGGGACCCTGGCTGAGAGGAGTGCACATCTCTTTACTTATGGATATGAAAACTCATCCCGGTATGGAACCTGTACTTAACAGTCAATCAGCCCTCTGCCTTTACTGCTGTTTTTCAGCCCAGTTCTGCTCCACCATGCTGGAGGAGAACCAGTCTCTGGGTGTCTGCCCTCAGTCATACTGGTTATGAATCTTCAGTGCCACTTACCTTTACCCACATTTCCATTTGCAGGTTATGGTTTCCATGTATCGACAGTTACTCTGAGCCCTGCACCTGGAAGCTTGAATTCACTGTAGACAATGACATGACAGCCGTGTCTTGTGGTGATCTCATTGAGACCATATACACCCCAGATATGAGGAGGAAGACATATCATTATTTCTTATCTATTCCAACTGCTGCTCCAAATATTGCTCTTGCTGTTGGGTGAGTTTTCTATAATCTGTTCACCCATCTTGCATTCAGTAATTTCTCAGAGTTTGTTCACATCTGGCCGTGTCCCAACTTTTGTGTTATATCCCAACTCACAGAGAATGAACACCTGTAGTGGGTGTATGTGACCCTTTTCATCCCTCTTTCAGGCCATTTGAAACCCTTGTCGATGCCAACATGCATGAGGTGACCCACTTTTGCCTGCCTCATCTGATGCCCATCCTCAAACAGAGAATGAACACCTGTAGTGGGTGTATAGCATATGTGACCCTTTTCATCCCTCTTTCAGGCCATTTGAAACCCTTGTCGATGCCAACATGCATGAGGTGACCCACTTTTGCCTGCCTCATCTGATGCCCATCCTCAAACACTCCACAGCTTTCCTCCACGAAGCGTTTGAGTTCTACGAGGAGTTACTGTCCATCAGATATCCTTACTCGTGTTACAAACAGGTGTTTGTTGATCAGTGTTATGATGATTCACTGCCGTATGCCAGTATGACCATCTTCAGGTAAGATCACAGTTCTCTCTCTTCATGTGTTACTTGCCATCTGATTCATCAATTCATGCAAAAACCAGTGTGTTACTGCTGATGTGTTTTTTTTTCAGCACAAACTTGCTCCACTCCCATAAAGTGATTGACCAGACCCTCCTCTCCAGGAAGATCATGGCAGAAGCCATCGCCAGACAGTTCTTTGGCAGTTTTATTGCCATGCAATCATGGTAAGTTACAACCATCCTACTTCCAAAGCATTTCTTAACTCTCTTCCTCAAGTTTTCCTTTATAAATCATCTAATTTGGCTGTTTTATTGCAGGTGTTCAGCATGGCTCCCGAAGGGTATCTCAGGCTACCTGACCAAACTCTACATCAAGAATGCATTTGGTAATAATGAGTACAGATATTCCATTGCCAGGGTAAGCACTCTAGTCACGGCAAATTCCTACAGATCAACAGGTATCTCGAGGGTTTCATGAACTACATTCCTCGATTCATTTGTTTGCAGATGCTACGAGAGGTCCAACACTATGAACAAAACATCTGCACCGTGGTCCTCGATCCCACATCTTGTAAGGAGAGCAACACCTACTTCCCGATCAAGAATGCTCACACGGTGTCACCAAAGTACGCTGAGATCCTCTCCAAGAAGGCTGTCCTTGTTATACGGATGTTGGAGATCAGGATCGGTCGTGAGTTACTCTTACAGGTATGTCACTTCTTCCTGAACCTTTCTCCTCTCGGCTCTCGTCTATGACATCATGACCATGGAGGGAAATCCTTCATTTGATGTTGATTACTTTCCTCTCTCCAGGTATTCAACAAGCTCTTAGCCCTGGCTAACGCAGCCTCACAGCAGAAGTACGCCAGTCACACTTGGAATAACATGCTACTCTCAACACCATCAGTAAGTAAAGTAACTTGTTACCTACAGATCACTGAGTGTTGATTGATTCAAGCCAAGGTGTCATCCTTGTAGTCCATGACAGGTCCGATGATAAACATTCACAGCAGGTTAAGTCTGATGCCACTAGAGAATAGTCTTCATTATCCCTCCATGTGTTCTAATCCAGTCATGTCTTCATTTCTAGTTCTTGAAGATCATCTCCCTGGTAACCGGGAAAGACGTGATGCCGTTTATTCAGCAATGGGTGTATCCTTGATTGAGTCAATCCCACGATGGTCTACCTGATCCCGTGATTTACGGAAGAAGATGATTTCGCGGCTATTTAGTATTAAGTGCCCTGTTGTGGAAATCAGAATCTCTTCCCTTACCTAATTTGTGCCAATTTTTCAGTCTTTTGGAATACCACTATGAGACATAAGGATACATGAAAGGATTCACGGCATTTGATATTTCTAAATTGGTCAGGTTTGCGAGTAATTGGGCATTTTATTCAGTACATGCCAATACACTATGCTCCACAGGGCGCATATGGGTAAACCATAACGTCCCAGGCAATAGCCGTCAATGTCATATCGTAAAAGAAGCTATGCCTGGGCGATATGGTTACCGTAACTAGGCTAGGCCTGCCTACCTGTCATGTTTTATTCCTCCAGAAAGGTAGGCCTAGGGCCTATGTACACTGTAGGCCTACTGTAGTAAGCCTAAACATGCTAAAAGGCTAGGGTAGAAGATGCATGCAGGCTGAGGCCTAAATGCCTGATCTCTAGCTAAGCTATCGTGTATATAGACCCCTTGCGCTTGTCCGTACAGGGTGTAAACAATAGCCTCGCCCCAGGTGAAAATGCAGAGAATGTGCAGTGAGCCGTTGTACATCGTTCGTGTTTTCACCTGGGGCGAGGCTATTGTTTACACCCTGGACGGACAAGCGCAAGGGGTCTATTCAAAGTTAAAGTTAAGTTTATCATCGGCGCCTTATCATCTGATATCAACAACAGTAGAGGTGTCATCCGACTTTACACTTTAACCCCAGTCTATCAGACCGTCTGACCGCCAGTCGGAGACCCGAACCACTACACCACTGTGTACTTTCTATTTCCAGCACATCAAACTCTTGCAATCACAGGAATAAATTTTGAGACCAAGTCGATAATTGTGAGTATATTTGACAGGAGAGAGGGTGGGCCTGGTCATCCCAAATTTTCACTCACCAATAATAGGCCTACCTTATTTGCATGAATTGAAGTCTGAACTCATGAACTAATGCCGCCTCCGTCATTTGTTTCCTTACGATTTACTTTTCATAGGGTTACTGTGAGTTGACTATCCACCCAGTTCGTACTGATGTGCGGAGAATCAAGATTAACAGCAAACAGTGTCGTATCCTTTTCGTAATTGGAGTTTGACTTCGAGGTGAAGGATGCAAGTTGAACAGAAGACCATAAGAAATATGACTAAGAACCTGTTATAATTTTCTATGTCTGGGTGGACCACAGTCCAAAAAATCAGTATGGAACTTATCAATCTTTCAGTCTTTGTACCTTCTTCATTATGAAACTTGATATCTGTGGTCACTTTGCAAGATTCTTGACTTTGTTTATTGTCCATTCAACCTGTCAACCACTCCTTGACAGAAGGCCAGGTATCTACAGGATCTCTGTCAATGATTACCCTTGTGAAGTCTTCCTCTATAATGACCCGACCCTTGAAATCTGCCAAGGAGACTCCAAACAGTAAGTGATGCATTAAATGGCCATGGATGGAGACTGATGTCTATCTAACTCAGCAGTTTACCGTGGAGCAGCTGATATCAGTATATTGACTCTCTGAACTCTTACTGTTGGTTTGATGGAGACTTTAAATTGATTATATTTTGCTATTGATTTCAGGAGGAACCTTGATTTCTTTGAGACAGCTCATGCCTCGTCCATCAGCGCTGTGGACCCTGACAAGGGAAATGGAGAAATCACAGTCAGACTGCCGAGTGAACTCAATCCATGGATAGCAGGTAGGTCAGGGATATTCCTTGGTTCATATTCTGTGGTGTGTGTATTGTACAGACGTGTTGGATATTGGGGTGTATTGTACAGACGTGTTGGATATTGAGGTTGCTGCTCTATGCGAATAGAGCCATGTACATGTAGTGATCATCAAATCCTAACTTTATTCTCTGACTTTCCAGAATTAAAGCCATTACGGATGACCATAGAGTTCTCCCTTGAGGAGCCCATGGGAGGAATTCAGTTTGTTGTGCCGGATGTCGAGGGGACCCTGGCTGAGAGGAGTGCACATCTCTTTACTTATGGATATGAAAACTCATCCCGGTATGGAATCTGTACTTAACAATCAGTCAGCCCTCTGCCTTTACTGCTGCAGTCTTCTTATTTGACTACCAGTGTGTTTCAGCCCGTTCTGCTCCACCATGCTGGAGGAGAACCAGTCTCTGGGTGTCTGCCCTCAGTCATACTGGTTATGGATCTTCAGTGCCACTTACCTTTACCCACATTTCCATTTGCAGGTTATGGTTTCCATGTATCGACAGTTACTCTGAGCCCTGCACCTGGAAGCTTGAATTCACTGTAGACAACGACATGACGGCCGTGTCTTGTGGTGATCTCATTGAGACCATATACACCCCAGATATGAGGAGGAAGACATATCATTATTTCTTATCTATTCCAACTGCTGCTCCAAATATTGCTCTTGCTGTTGGGTGAGTTTTCTATAATCTGTTCACCCATCTTGCATTCAGTAATCTCTCAGAGTTTGTTCACATCTGGCCGTGTCCCAACGTTTGTGTTATATCCCAACTCACAGAGAATGAACACCTGTAGTGGGTGTATAGCATATGTGACCCTTTCCATCCCTCTTTCAGGCCATTTGAAACCCTTGTCGATGCCAACATGCATGAGGTGACCCACTTTTGCCTGCCTCATCTGATGCCCATCCTCAAACACTCCACAGCTTTCCTCCACGAAGCGTTTGAGTTCTACGAGGAGTTACTGTCCATCAGATATCCTTACTCATGTTACAAACAGGTGTTTGTTGATCAGTGTTATGATGATTCACTGCCGTATGCCAGTATGACCATCTTCAGGTGAGATCTCGGTTCTCTCTCTTCATGTGTTACTTGCCATCTGATTCATCAATTCATGCAAAAACCAGTGTGTTACTGCTAGTGCTGATGTGTTTTTTTTTCAGCACAAACTTGCTCCACTCCCATAAAGTAATTGACCAGACCCTCCTCTCCAGGAAGATCATGGCAGAAGCCATCGCCAGACAGTTCTTTGGCAGTTTCATTGCCATGCAATCATGGTAAGTTACAACCATCCTACTTCCAAAGCATTTCTTAACTCTCTTCCTCAAGTTTTCCTTTATAAAGCATTTCTTAACTCTCTTACTCAAGTTTTCCTTTATAAATCATCTAATTTGGCTGTTTTATTGCAGGTGTTCAGCATGGCTCCCGAAGGGTATCTCAGGCTACCTGACCAAACTCTACATCAAGAATGCATTTGGTAATAATGAGTACAGATACTCCATTGCCAGGGTAAGCACTCTAAAGCCACGGCAAAGTCCTACAGATCAACAGGTATCTCGAGGGTTTCATGAAGTACATTCCTCGATTCATTTGTTTGCAGATGCTACGAGAGGTCCAACACTATGAACAAAACATCTGCACCGTGGTCCTCGATCCCACATCGTGTAAGGAGAGCAACACCTACTTCCCGATCAAGAACGCTCACACGGTGTCACCAAAGTACGCTGAGATCCTCTCCAAGAAGGCTATCCTTGTTATAAGAATGTTGGAGATTAGGATCGGCCGTGAGTTACTCTTACAGGTATGTCACTTCTTCCTCAACCTTTCTCCTCCTCTCGGCTCTCATCTATGATCATGGAGGGAAATCCTTCATTTGATGTTGGTTACTTTCCTCTCTCCAGGTATTCAACAAGCTCTTAGCCCTGGCTAACGCAGCCTCACAGCAGAAGTACGCCAGTCACACTTGGAATAACATGCTACTCTCAACACCATCAGTAAGTAAAGTAACTTGTTACCTACAGATCACTGAGTGTTGATTGATTCGAGCCAAGGTGTCATCCTTGTAGTCCATGACAGGTCCGATGATAAACATTCACAGGTAGTGAAGTCTGATGCCACTAGAGAACAGTTTTCGTTATCCCTCCATGTGTTCTAATCCAGTCATGTCTTCATTTCTAGTTCTTGAAGATCATCTCCCTGGTAACCGGGAAAGACGTGATGCCGTTTATTCAGCAATGGGTGTATCCTTTTTTGTGTCAGTCCCATGATGGTCTACCTGATCCCGTGATTTACAGAAGATGATGATTTTGGGGCTATTTAGTAAGTGCCCTGTTGTGGAAATCAGAATCTCTTCCCTTGATTGTGATATTGATGGAGGTCCTCTAATATTCTTGTCTGTTTTGACAAAACATCGCTCAATTCATAGTTAGATATCTGAGATAATGTCTTGATCATCAACATCAGTTTCATTCCATCTCCTTAACCCACTCCCCAGAACACAGGGTGGGTGCGCCAGGTTCAATGGCAGCTTCATCTTCAATCGTAAGAGGAATGTTGTCGAGTTAGAACTACGACAGGATATGATGGCGAAGGGTGCCATGAAGTACGTCGGGCCGTTGACCGTCACAATCCAGGAACTGGACGGGTCATTTAACCACATGTTCAAGATCGAGGAGAACAAGACAAAGTTTGAGATCACATGTCATTCAAAGAGCAGAAGGTAAACAAAAAGCTGTCGTCTGCTTGTCTGTGTCGGAGTCAGAGTGCCTTTAATCTGATGAGAAATGGAAAGAGTGTCAAATGAATGCTGGTCGTGTTACTCCAACCCAAGGGTTCAGTTACCTCTTTATGATGGAGTGTTAGAAATACAGAAGATGTTGCTGTATGCATGAAAATCTGCCAAGGAAACTGACGTACGCCGTTGATTCTCTGGGGACGGCAGACTCGGCTGATGATATACAGAAGATGTTCACTGTTTTATTGAATGGATGATGAAGTCTTCTCTCTAATTCAGGAACAAGAAGAAGAAGATTCCACTGATGACGGGGGAGGAGGTTGACATGGACCTCAGTGCCATGGAGTAAGTAAGCCAATCCTTGTGATTGATTTTAAAGCACTTTTGTTTTTCTCTGACTAACTGTCTTACCTCTCTCCTCCCAGTGCTGATTCCCCCGTCCTGTGGCTGAGGTGTGACCCAGAGATGGAGATCCTCCGCTCGGTGAGCTGGGAGCAGCCGGACTACATGTGGCAATACCAGCTGAGATATGAGAGATGTGTGGTGGCCCAGAGTGAGGTAAGCCGAGGCAGGGTTGTCAGATTCACACACACATCCTTAAACTATCCATTCTTTCACTGAGAGCTGCTTGTACTACTCGGAATTCCTCTCTTCCAGGCGATTGAATCATTGGTGCGGTACCCAACGCCAGCAACCAGAATGGCCCTAACTGACACCATTGAGAATGAACAGTGTTTTTACAAGATACGGAATGAAGCTGCCATGTGTTTATCTCAGGTCAGTTGTATTGAAATAGTCACCATTATGATTGGATCAAAAGGAATCTACTGCCCTTCTAGTAAACTTACTTTTGTCTGCATTGAGCTATCAGTAATTTCTCAAAAGGCCAATCCTGTGTGAGTGAAGAAGGTTGACTAATCACCAGAACTGGTCAGACTTGAACTCATTGACCAAAACTTTTCTTCCCCAGGTGGCGAACTCGATGGTGGCCAACTGGGCGGGCCCACCCGCCATGATGACCATCTTCAGGAAGATGTTTGGCTCACATTCGTGTCCTTCGATAGTCAAACAAAACAACTTCACCAACTTCCAGCATTACTTCCTTCAGAAGGTGAGACTTGGTTTACCATCGAAGACCAAATAAATCATTTTGCATCTTGAATTTCTGTCCAATTGGCTCACAGTGAGGAGTCATAATTGATAATGCAGCATAGTGGCTTGTGATATTCTTTATCTCAAAGACTCTGTACAGTGTATCTGTTTCTTTTCCAGACCATTCCCCTGGCGATGTCGCGTCTCCGTGACATTCACAATATCTGTCCACCAGATGTCGTTAACTTCCTCCTAGAACTCTTCAAATACAACGACAACAGTAGAAACAAGTATTCTGACAATTACTACAGAGCAGCAATGATTGATGCGCTGGCGGAGACGCTAACGCCATCTGTTAGTGTGGCTGGACTACCAGGGTAAGTCATGTGATAGGCGGAGTAAGCTTGGAATGTATTCTTGTCTTTAGCTGGATTCTAGCAACATTTGATCAGAGCAGTTGTGAGGTTCCGACGAGAAAATAGACACAGTGTCATAGCTGACACATCCATAAGGTGGGCCGTCCATGTTTGAACCTCCAGAATTTGTTCTTGATTGTTCTCTTGATTGAAGGTCTCGTCTACCAGTGATTGTATTCGATCCCTCTGATTTCAGACAAGGCCCAACAATCGATCACCTGACCGTCGAAACCAAGTCAATTCTGGATGAGATTGTACGGAACATGAACCTGGAGAAACTGATGCCATGTTACAGATTGACAGTGACTGTCAGCTGTCTGAAGGCCATCCGTAAGATGCAGAAACTGGGTCATCTACCCAGTGATTCAACATTGTTCAGGAGTTATGGCATGCCGGGCAACTTTGTTGATGTCAGAGTCACAGCTCTGAGGGCACTGGTGGATTTCACGAAAGGTTAGTCAAAGGCTTTTCTGAAGTGAAAGGATTTGATATAAAATATCATGATCAGTCTCTTAATACCAGTACCATAAATATGGGTGTGATATATTTATACCGGTACTCATAACCCTGTTGTTGCACTTGATTCAAACCGTCTTATTTTTCAGTGGAGATGAGTTCATTTGTGTTGTCATGGTTACTGGACATAGTGGAGGAGGATGCAGAGCCCTATATCAGGTTGGTGGGACTTTGTTCTGTGGTAATGTCTTGCAGGCTTTTAGATGTCTAGATAAGATCAAACCATGTTTGCTTTGTGAGGTGTGCATCAATGATCAAACACGGAACTTTATGACTGAGTAACGTCTTGTGCAGTGCCTCTGCCCTCTTCTATTTAGCTGAGGCAGGACAATAAAAAAAGAATATTTAACTTTTCCTCCTCATTCATCTTCCAGGCATGTTGTGCTTCGTCTACTTGTTGAGAATCCACCGTTCACCAAACAGGACGACACGATGAGTCCCCTCAACACGGATGATCTTGTTGAGAGGTTGTGGAAACTAATGAAGTAAGAATGACAGGTTGTAAGAGAGCCCATGAACTTAGTATGGTACTCTTGTAAGATTGTTGCTAGTGTCTCCTCACCTGTCTCCTAAACAATAACATCTCTCTTTCAGTAATAGCTGTTCTCACGACAGCCGGCTACGCTGTGATGTTGCTGATCTCTACTTCATGCTGTACGGCCGAACGCGACATTCCGCGGCGATATCAGAAACAGTCATACCATTCATCAAAGAAAAACAACAACAGCGAAACCTGTCACTCTCAAGCTCCGCCCCCAGCCTATCAACGCCATCTGCCTCCAGTCTGAGTAACTACCCTAAGTCTATCTCTCTCAGTCCTCCAACTGTCCAGTCAGCATCACCACTGCCCTCAACATCACTGGAGAATGAGGTGAGTCAGATACATTCGAC
>NMRB01002359.1:0-24030 GCA_002633025.1 Notospermus geniculatus
ATGCTTTCGAGCGTCTGTCGCTCGAAGATGCTTTTCCACGAGACGTTTGCGGGCGCGGAATAGGAGGCGGGCGCGGGTGCGGGTGAAATAGCTAAAGGGAAATACGTTGGATCGATCTTTTCTACCCGCGTCCGCCTCCTATTCCGCGCCCAGAAACGTCTCGTGGAAAAGCAGCCTTAAGCCTAGTTTATACTTCGACGCACGACCATCGGCGTCCGACGCGCGATCAAAATCTGGATGCCAACATAATGAAGTGGGCTTATGTCGGCGTACAGATTTTGATCGTGCGTCGGACGCCGATGGTCCTGCGTCGAAGTATAAACTAGGCTTTAGAATCCATTCACGCGATTTTCGTGCCGCGCGGTGTCGCATCTATTGTTTGTTTCCGCCGCATTGGTCCTGGACAAAGGATGCGACATCACGTGGCACGAAAATCGCGTGAATGGATTCTTAGCCTAAGTCACACACCGGTCCTGTATACCACGAGGGTGTAACGTGCGTCACACTGATTGAACTGGATGTCCTCCCTTTCAGAAAATTTCATGGAGTGGTGGAAACCGGCAATTCGTGTACACCAACTCACTGGCTCCTGTATCTTTAGCTCTGTCAGACACTAAGTTGTATTGGGCTGACCACAAGTTGGAAATGGTAGGCGTTTCATTTTGTGTTATCGTTATTTCGGATGCATGAATTTGGCACCATTCAGTTGAATGCAAGTTGACAGTCGTGCAGAGACTTAGATTAAATAATCGAATGTACATGTACATGTAAGAAAGAGCCTGGTGAAGTAATGTAATTAAAGGAGCTGGACGTCCAAGTTGTAAACAAACTGGTTTGTTTACAAACAGTGGCCAGCAAACTAGTTTTATTCCTTCGTGAAGGTGGCAGCACCAGTGATCGTTAGACTGGTGCCCGGTCCAATGCAACTCACTCACGATATTCACGTCAGTACATATCACCGACAATAGGTGGCAGCACCGCAGGCGTCGCGTACCACTAGATGGCGTGTATCAACATTTACAGTTATCGTAACTAAAAAATATCCCGGAATAATCACAAAAAATCGATAAACTATGCTTCTAACAGCATGAGCAGTGCCTGAGAGATCACGCGCGTGATTTCTTCACAGGTAACTTACAACAAGTACGCGAGAGATGTCACTCTGGGAGCGTGCTCAATCCCGCACGAGGCCGGTGGAGGTCGGTTCGCTTTTACACGAGAGAATAACTGACCTGCACCTACCTCCACCTTCCCTTTTACACGGGGAAAATAGCCGAACTCTCCTCGATCTAGTCGCGATCCGGAACGCACCGGCACCGTGTAAAAAGGCCTATTGTGGTATTGGCCAACAAGAATCCATGTCACTAAAGCTTAGCGTACATCGGCCTGGCGACTGGAAGCAACTACCGGCGGTGGCGTTTCTGCTGAGGATACATCGGCCTTGCGACTGGAAGCAACCACCGGCGATGGCGTTTCTACTGAGGATACATAACATATAGTGTATTACGGTTTTTTAGCTCACCGGGGTGAGCTATTACGATGGTGCAGCGTCCGTCGTCGTCGTTGTCCGTTAGCAGGGCACGTTTCGTAACCGCTGGAGCTATTGATCTGAAACTTGCTACATATATACCCCTAGGTCAGATGACCCACGACACCAAGTTTCGGTCTGATTCGACTCTCAGTTTGGCCACCAGGTGGCAGAAACCAAAAACACAAAAAGTGCAATAACTCCTGAACTAATGACTAGATCATCTCCAAATTTTTATCATAGGTGAAGTTAATGAGGATACATAAGATATATAACTGGTTTTTGATTTGACCTACTTTTCAAGGTCACAGAGGTCAAAGTTCACAGACATCCAATATGGCTGCCAGGTGGCGTAACCAAAAAATCATCAAAGTCCTACCTGGGAATGACTTGACCCAGATTGCTCATAACTGATATGTACCTCCCTCTGTCATTAGACTATTATGTCCAACCCGGTGAGCACATGGTCCATGGACCATTGCATTTTGATTTGACGTAATTTTCAAGGTCACAGAGGTCAAAGTTCAGAATTTTGCC
The DNA here is from genome assembly GCA_002633025.1 of Notospermus geniculatus. Lineage (NCBI taxonomy): Eukaryota > Metazoa > Nemertea > Pilidiophora > Heteronemertea > Lineidae > Notospermus > Notospermus geniculatus. The sequence continues at coordinate 2,066 of NMRB01002359.1, forward strand.
TTTTGGTGGCATGTTTCGTAACCGCTGGGGCTCGACCTGAAACTTGGTACATTTATACCCCTATACCATATGACCTATGACACCAAGTTTTCAGTCTTGGCTTGGCCACCAGGTGGCCAAAACCCAAAATACAAAAAAGTGCAATTCAATCTCCTGAACTAATGAAAGGATTGTCTCCAAATTTTTATCATAGGTGCATCTAATGAGGATAAGATGGGGATTTGGCCTAGTGGATAAGACGTGCTGCCCCTTAGTGCTGGCGAATAATGCCTTATGCGAGGGTCCGTGGGTTCGAATCTGGTAGAAGGACGCGATGGCTTTCACCTTAGAAACCCGTTTCTATTTCATATCTAATGAGGATACATGACATATGTAACGGGTTTGTGATTTGACCTACTTTTCAAGGTCTAAGTTAGAAATTTTGCCATTTGGTGGCACATTTCGTAACTGCTATAGTGCTATTGACCTGAAACTGGTACATATACAGCCTTACATGTATGTCAGTTGACCTATGACACCAAGTTCCGGTCCGATTCGGTTTTTAAGATGGCCACGAGTCGGCAAAAACGAAAACGCAAATTCTAGTAATTCCTCAACTCATGTCTGGATCGTCTCCAAATTTTCACCATCGGTACATGACATGTAAACGGGTTTTTGATTTGACCTATTTTCAAGGCCACAGAAGTCAAAGTTCCAAATTTTGTCATTTGGTGGCACATTTCATGGCTATTTGACCTAGCAGCTTCAAACTTGGTGTGATCAGGTGTCTGGGTACCCTCTGCTGTACCTGGAACTCAAGGCTTGCCTGGGAACATTTCGATTTAAATTTGTTCTTCTGGTACATTCACATAGGTGAGCACATGGTCCGTGATGGTAGGCCTACATTTAGATGAGGTCCATTTTTATGACAGATCCAGACAATCCAACGACCTGCTTCACAGAGGGAACACCAGGCTCCTGCAAGGGCACAAAGGTCGAAAATCGTAAAACGAAACTTGCAAAATTTGACACAGATCTTCATGTATACCAAATGCTGATAATGAGTGCACTGATAATAACGGAGGCTGTGCACAGTTCTGTTTTCCAATGCCCAATGCACCACCCGTCTGTGACTGCGCAATCGGGGAGTTGGAAGAAGACGGGAAATCCTGTGGAAGTATGTGGATATTTTTTGATTGAAGACAATTAATAAAAAACAGTAATAATAATAATAAATGTTGAGGTGAGAGCTTTCCGCTGTAATACAGACTCAAACTGCTTCTAGTCCGGTTGCTCAATCGAGATTTTGGGTAAAATGCGGACGCGGCAGACATATTTACGACGTTATAGGACATATTTACGTCAACGTTATATTGTTTATTCAGTGGAAAACAATTTAACAAATACATGTAAATCACTTTTCTCTTATCGATTTTCACACTTATCGAGAAAAACGCGTTTTTCCCGAGGAGTTTCTTCAGAAATCCCTTTTAACGGGAAACTTTGTAGGCGCCTATGATGCTTACCGTTGATTGTAGGCAGCATAGGAGTGATTTTGTGACTACATACCGGCAAATTGTTCATTATTGCAAAAAATCAATTTTTGACCATATTTGGTCATTGTCACGTGACCCCCAAGTTCATTTGCATATAACGCCCCAACTAACCGTAGTTTTCGTTGGCACCCCTTCTAAATTTGAACTAGAGTGTCTGTAGAACACATATGCAAAAAATCGTAAATGTGTCCGCCGCGTCCGCTTCTGACCCCTAAGCGACCGGACTACTCACAACTCTGACTTTTTTTGAGGATTGTAATAATTTATGCTTCCCGAGAGATCCCAATAAACAGTGCCTCTCGCAGACAAGCGAGTCATGGAGTTAGTTATTCCCCATAGTCACCGATCAGGAAGGACCACACCCCACGGTCATATTATTACCATATTATAAGTCACACCCCGCGACATGGGCGAGTTCGAGTAAAGATCACTGGGGAATAACTAACTCCATGACTCGCGCTTGTCTGCGAGGGGCGATGTTTATTGGGATCTGTCGGGAAGCATATTACAATCCTCGACGAGTTTCTAAAACATCTCTATCTTCTGTGTGGTCTTTGGTCGAACTCTAACTCTAACTACAACTTACTCTATCGTATGAAATTTCCCTATCATCTCGGCAACATGAGAACTCCAATCAGCACCGTACACTGAAAAAAAATTCCGGCTCGTGTTGAGTACTTTGGACTACTCATCAGTCATTTTGTCCGTGAGATGAGTAGAAAGGTACTAATCCGGTACTCATCGGGTACTCAGCGGGCCAAGGAGCTGCATTTCCAGGAGTTCCTTACTACTCGCTATGAGTATCTTTCTACTAGCTATGAGTATCTTTCTACTCAATATGAGTATCTTTCTACTCATCTCACGGACAAAACGAGTACCCCGAAGGTACTCAACATGATTAGGATTTTTTTTCAGTGTATAAAAACTCCCTGAAAACTTCTCTACTACTCTGATCTGAACGTTTCCCGAAACATTTCTTGCGAAAGCAGTTCATTCGGGGCTCCACTTCATCCTTTCAAACCGATTATTAAAAGTTAAGTGCCGAGTTTAGGAGGAATCGAACCTGTGGCCTGTCGTCAAGAGACTGAATGCACAACAACCATCTATCGCACCTGCCTTAAACTACAGGAAATGTGTGTATGTGTCCTTTTTGCACATTTCTTAATTTGTAAAAGTTCCGTGTTTTTTAATGTTCATTTTTGTGTTTGAATGTTGCGCACACTACATGTATGTCTCTCATAGACTTCTTTCTACAAAATAATAACAATTTCAGATGTCAACACTTTTCTCATCTACATTACTGCGAGAGATATTCGCAGCCACAGTTTGGATCGGGAAGACGACTCACTTCCTTTTGCACCGATTCGAGGTCTAACCGTTGGTTCTGCTCTTGACTTCGATGCTGAAAATCGAGTTATTTTTTTCAACGACGCCAGCAAAAAGACCATCAATCGAGTCTCGATCAGCGACGTAGGAAATGTTGAAGTGCTGCTGAAGAACGAAGTGAATAAAACAGGTATGTGTGTTATGTGTAATAGTGAGGTTTCGCTGGCGCCCGGTTAGCCCCTACGACGACGTTTATCTATTGTGTGGGTACACCCAAACAATAGATAAACGTCGTCGTAGAGCCTAACCGGGCGCTAGCAAAACCTCTCTATTGTCTTTAATACAAATACAGCTTTGGAAAAAAATTATTTGACCACCTTGTGTTATTCCATTCATTTCCCTTTAAATTGGTCCCACAAAAATTCTTATTTACACTTTCATGCCACATTGTATTCCAGTATACATGTACTTACATGTAATAGGGCCGTGTAGACGAAAGGCAAAAAAATCCACATGCGATCCGATCGAATCCGATTGTGGTTCAAACTCTTGTGTGTAAACGCTACCCAATGCGGTCCAATGTGGATTGAGAATGGTCCCGAATCCACATTGGACCACATACGACCACATTCAAATATCGTCTAAACGAAAATGAGACCCAATGCGGGTCGATCGGATCCAATCAGATTGAATCCGAATGTTTTGGGGGGCTTACCGTCTAAACGGCCCTATACCATATCACCATTTAACATTTAAAGAGATGACCGGTCATAATTTTAAGCGTAAACTCCGCAAGATGCTATAATTCTGCGCGCACAATTTAGGTTTCATTAGAAGCGATGCGAAATGGACAGCTGTCTACACAGTAAATTTATGCATTTCATGTCCTTCCTTTTAGTCTCATTTGGACCTTTTTCTGACAGCTCCATCGTTTTTTCATCATGTTTATTATGGGAAGTCAGTTTCTCTGCTTGACGTTGTCTTGGTGAAATTTGAGGAATTTAACCATAACAATGAATCAGTCTATACACAGAATGATTGGAGGGTTTGTGGGACATATTTTTTATGGAAAATGACTGAGTCGCCCAGAGGTGATGTAATATTCTTTTCCAGAGCTGTGTGACGTGTACCTATTGCGTTTCATGCTTGAGGAAATCTATGTGCTCTTTGCATGCATACAACTACACTCGTCCCCAGTGGCCTCGAGCTTAATACATGTACTACAGTGCAACCTCGCTATAACGAACTGCTAGATGGCGCAAACTGTCATCACCCAATCAGCGACCAGTATTTCACGCAACGAGGGGAAAACATCAAACATTGTCTTACTGGCTGATCGCTCATTGGCTGGTTGATCGAGCGCGTTCGTTAACAACTGGTAGTGACATCTAGTGTTCAGAAACGGACTTTGGCACCAAGTGTTTCAGTGGTTGAGGGCGACAGCTTCGAGCGGAGGCCGATACCACTGAATTACTGAGTGTAGCATACAACTACAGTTCATTCCACTTCCCAGTGGCGCGAGGTTTTTCAACGATAGCTCCGCAACGGCTGGGTCAAATTTGACGAAACATACGTCAATCGACTTGTCTTTCTTCTTGCCGGTATCTTTCTGTTATCTTCATTTTTCGCGTAAGGCCGACATAACGGATCCTTTCTCAAAATCCATTTCATTTCGCCATGGTGTTCAGTGCAGTCTACACGTGCGCGATGCATTGCGTCATTTCAAAATGGCCACCATTTCGGCCGTCAACACAAACTGTGATTTGTGAAGGAACTTTTTTCTGTCACGTTTTGCGGGAAAATGACAGTGATGATGGCTGTAGCGCCAAAAAAGACAAATCGATTGATGTATGGTATGTCAAATTCGGCCCAGCCGTTGCAGAGCTATCGTTGATAAACCTCGCGCCACTCGGAACTGGAATGGAGAGTAGTCCAAGTCCGTGTGTCGTTCTGCGGAAACATCGTGTTGGAGCAAACCTGAACCCAGGTTACCCAGCTTTCAGAAAAATCATGTTGTTAAAAACTCTTTTGGGAACTGACTTTATCATTGGACACAACGACTGAGCTTTGTACAGGAGAAGGGGGAGGGCATGTACAGCTAACCTTTGAACGGTTGGATATGCCATCAATGCATTACCAACAGATAGAAACATAGTACCTGGGAATCAAGTACTTTGACCTCTGTGACCTCGATGAAAAATCATTAGTTCAGGAGTTATTGCACTTTTTGTGTTTTTGGTTTCCACCACCTGGTGGCCAAGTCAAGAAACGAATTGGACCGAAACTTGGTGTCATAGGTCATATGACCTAGGGGTATACATGTACCAAGTTTCAGATCAATAGCCCCAGCGGTTACGAAACGTGCCCTGGTAACGGACAATGACGACGACGGACACACCACCATCGTAAGAGCTCACCCCGGTGAGCTAAAAATATACATGTATGCCTATCTGATTCCGAGGCACCATATTTCTATCTGTTCGTAATGCATTTATGGGCCATTGAACCATCTTTTTTGAAGATGGGCATTTGGCATAGTGGTTAAGGCGTGCTGCCCCTTAGTGCTGGCGACTGATGCCTCATGCGAGGGTCCGTGGGTTCGAATCTGGTAGGAAGCAATGTCTTTCACCTTAGAAACCCGATTTCTATTTCATGTTATAATGCATTTACGGGGTGTAAATCAAAGCTGAGTTGTTGCGTCCATCGGCGTCCAATGATGAAGTCAGTTCCCAAAATTCGAAATGCCCTAGCGGTTGTTGCCATCAAAAAATATGTTTTGGCATCATGACTTTTCTGAAACGGAACCTGGGTATACCCAAGGGTCCTAAACCTGGCTTTAGATTTGCTCTAACACGATGTTTCCGCAGATCGACATGTGGACTAACTCCATATAGCCCGTAATGAACGGCCCATCCGCCATGCTACTGTACCTATACCATTCCAGTTCTTGGTACCCCTGCGGGCCTAGCCTATGATTGGGTCGGCCGACGTCTTTATTGGACAGATCAGAAGCTGTCGTCTATCAGTTCTATGCACATTTACGAGAAGAAACCAGTCATGTTAGTAAGTTCGCTAATGCCAAGGGCCATCGTATTGGACCCATGCCGAGGGTAGGTACACCAAGAGAACTCCACCCTCAACCCTTCTGTGGACATTTCTTTCATAATTTTCGTCATTTGGATTTGAAAACAAAAGTGAACATTAGTGGAGTCATCATTTTCATTATCTTCGTCGCATTAAATTTCCAGTTATGTTTGACTCTGAACACCGACTTCGACTGACACAAAATCTGAACAGATCACTCTAATAATAACTTTCTCAGATGGCTACGGCAAAGGAGGCCACAGTAATGTTTAAAGAGTATCATGGCTTTGTTTTCTTTTAACATGCTCGAGATGATCGAGATGCAGATACAAAACCCAGAATTTTATGAAGTCATATGCTTCAAATTACAGATACATGTACTGGACTGTCTGGGGCAAAACTCCCAAAATCGAACGGTCTTCAATGGCAGGGAACTCACGTACTACTTTGGTATCCACAAACCTTGGATGGCCAAGTGGTCTGTCATTAGATATTGATCCAGATATTGGTCAGTCAAAAATGTACTGGGTGGATGCAAAGATGTAAGTATGTCGTTTGCCCCTACATACATGTAAAGGTACTTTGATTCTTTCTAAATTGGTCATACAGTAGAACCACCCACGGACTGGAGCAAGTGGTCCACATTGTTGAGGTGGCCCCCTTACCGAAATTGTCAGACCAGATGTGAAATATTATGACAGTGTATTTTATTTCTGCCAAAACCTAACAATGTTTGAATTATCTTATCTTCTCACATGTCATGAAATAAAGGGGCAGAAAACTTTGTGATCATTTTGAAGTTGAATTTTGCCCCATTTTCTTGGGTGACCAACTTTGAAACACACCCGCCTAATAGGATGGGCAATGAGACGAACCTTAGCCAGAAACTTTGTTCCACCCGTGACATTCTGTTTAGCAACTGTGATATTTTCTTCAATCGAATCCACCTTCTCCTTCTGGGCCTGGAATTCAAGATGGGAACCATGGTGTGAATTTACCCCTTTTCAAGCAGGACGAGAGGTCTTAAATGCCCTGCATACTCAGGGCTCGAAAAGCAGCTGTTTTCATCGCCATTGGCTACAGGATTTTCCCATTTGGCTATAGTCATCTTCGCCATTTGGCTACAAAAATTCCTTGATTTTCACCATTTTAATCACCATAAGTCCTTTCTACATGTACTTGACTCGATGGCGCGATGACTCGAAGGCGCGAAGAAGGCCAATTAAATTTCCTGCATAATAGGTGAATGCCTTCTTTTAATTCGAGTTCCCCATTTCAGAACACTGGGTTACTATGCAACATTTTTAGGAAGGTGAGGAACATGCAGTAGGATCATTGCTCAAAAGGGCTGAAAATTAACGCTATACCTCCTCCGGGGTTTGGAGTAGGGAGACAAGACCAATCCCTACAACTTTTCAAAAGGGACCCTGTTACAATCCAAAATAGAATTGTTTAGTCCAATGACTGTGAACGCGTACTGACCGGCGAACGTTACCTCACGCGTTGCGCAATTCCGCACGATATAGGGAGCTGAGCAGGTTCTTTGTCAGGAGTTGAACGTGGAAGCCCCCTTGTTCTGATCCAAACCTCTAAGTTTCTTCCGAACTACACCCTCATCTATTACAAGATCAGTCATGACAAACTCCGATGCAGGTAGGGGAAAGTGGGGCATAACGGACCCCTTAACTTTGACCCTTCCTGCTCCTTTGTAAATACACTTAGGCTGTCTTAGTTTTCCCGATTCGGTTATGTCGGGTCCCCTTTTCAAAATAACAATAACCAAAATTGCATTGATTCTTAATTTACTGAGCTAATTAAGAGTTAAAATTTCTTGGAAAAAAACCGTTTTGCCCCATGGTGTGGGCAAAACGGTACACCCCAATGGGGCAAAATGGACTCAACGCTGAAGCCCTTAGAGTATTCTGTCTTAACTGAAACTCAGTTTATAACAGTTTATTCAACATTTGTTATTTGACAAACCTGAATGTCAGTGTTAACCACACTAGTTGCCGCATTTTCAAATGAAACCAACACTATTTTTATCTTTCATAAAACGTAATTAGGATTGGACCATGACCATTTTGCCCCGGGTCAAACTGGGCCATTTTGCCCCATATGCTTTTTTCGATTTGGAACCCCACTCCAGGACCTGGAATCCCCCCATGACGTATTCCCAATGCTGACGTCATAATCTACCGAAGGCATTCACTCATATTTTTGGCCTAAGATATTTGGTAGGTCTCACAGGCTTTAGATTCCCCCCAGAGAGAAACACCCTGTATTTTTTCCTTGCTAATTTGGGGACATTAGCGCAACGTGATTTTTAGCTCACCGGGGTGAGCTATTACGATGGTGAAGCGTCCGTCGTCCGTCGTCGTCCGGCGGCGTCCGTCGTCGTCGTCGTCGTGTTCCGTTAGCAGGGCACGTTTCGTAACCGCTGGGGCTATGGATCTGAAACTTGGTACAGTTGGGGTCAGAAGTTTACATACACTTTGGTGAAAAAATATTCAACTCAAATTTTCAAAAGGTTTTATTGTTCTTTCAAAAACTTCTTTCATGGGGAATTATACTTAAGATGTCTACTTTATTTTCTTGCTTCATTCATTGATTACAGTTTCTTTATATCAGAATTATGTAACATAGTTTGTTCTATCTCAGAAATACAGTGGCTCAAAAGTTTACATACACCAAGTCAAACTCTAAAAACACAACCTCAAATCTTCGAAAAATTGATGACTGATACCTCACAGTCATTCTACTGATCATTGGTCACCACATCAGTTATATAATAACCCAGGACATCCCATAGTGGCTATATGAGAAGGCATTTCTATGGTCTTTAGCCCTTTCCTACTGTCAGAACTATCGAGACAAGAAGGGAAAATCCAAATTGCACAGCCAAGACCTTAGAAAGCGTGGGGGTGATCTTCACAAGATAGGGTCTTCATTAGGCCACATTGCTAAGCAGTTTAGGGTACCCAGGGCTTCCGTTCACACCATCGTCAGGAACAACAAGGACCTCGGAAACACATTGACCAAGCCAAGGGGCGAAAAAAACAGAAAAGTGACCCCCAAAAACGAACAAACACTGGTGCAAATGTGAAAATCAGCCACAGGTCACCCAAAAAAGCAGCTCTGCAAGGATCTCCAAGATGCAGGACTGAGTGTGACATGGTCTACGGTGAAGCATGTTCTGCATCGACATGGACTGAAGCGGTACCGCGCAAAGAAGAAGCCACTGCTCAAAGAGCGGCACAAAAAATCAAGGGAGAAGTTTGGAAAGGAGCATCAATACAAAGAATCAGTGTTTTGGAGGAAGGTTCTGTGGTCTGATGAAAAGAAAATGGAGCTTTTTGGTCGTAATGACCAGAAGAACGTCTGGCATGAACAGGGCGAGGCCTTCAACCCAATGAACACCATCTCGACCGTCACGCATGGTGGTGTTAGCATCATGCTTTGGGGCTGCTTTGCTGTATCCAGCACTGGATGACTCCAGAAGGTCAATGGGATGATGACAAAAAAGGATTACTTCAAGATTCTTGATGACAACATCAAGGCCTCTGCCAAATCATTGAAGATAGGGTGCAATTGGAACATTCAATCAGCCAACAATCCTAAGCACAGAGCAACAGTAGTCAACAAATGGATTGAAGACAAAAGGGGGAAGGTTTTAGAGTGATTTTCGGGAAGTTCTGACTGAAATCTAATTGAAAACTTTTTAGATGAGCTTAACAGATGAGTCAGAGCATGAAACCAACAAATTTGACCGAGTTACATAACTACTGTCAAGAGGAATGGGCCCAAATTCCCCAAGAGTATTGAGAGACACTTGTGGATGGTTATTCTAGATGTCCTAGTCAGGTTCTGGCAGTAAAAGGCAATGCTACAAGTACTATTGTATAGTGTATGTAAACTTTTGAGCCACTGTATTTCTGAGATCGAACAAACTTTGTTACATAATTCTGAAATAAAGAAACTGTAATCAATGAATGAAGCAAGAAAATAAAGTAGACACCTTAAGTATAATTCCCCATGAAAGAAGTTTTTGAAAGAACAATAAAACCTTTTTGAAAATTTGAGTTGATTATTTTTTACCAAAGTGTATGTAAACTTCTGACCCCAACTGTACGTGAGTTGAGACCGCTGGTCCGAGCGTACGATTAGGCATAATCACTTCATCTGTTATCAAATGCAATCATTATAAAGCCAGTTTACAGATAAATGTATTTTAATGCGGGGAATTGGTCTTCATTGATCGCCGAATGCTTTGTCCGCCTTTGATGTTATTTTGAATAGCACGAAAAACAGAAATTGTTTACGTGCACTTGCAGCGACGCAACCGCGAAAAACCATAAATGTCGTCTATCGAGAAGTTCTTCGGGCTGAGTGTAACAAACCTAACTCCATAACTAACCACGTATTTTATGACCTATACAGTTTACTGCATTCCACAGTTGTCAGTTTCAACATCATGTAATGTCCGAGACCAAGGCCAGTCAAGTCAATTCACACTTGATATCGTTCAGACGGACCTATTCAATTTTCAAAACAGTTGACTGAGGATATCTATTTGAACCATTCAGAATGAAGTTGGCGGATGTCACGAAGGATCCGCCCAACTGTCGTTGCAGATACTTTAACCCGTCTTATTTATCTTAAACACCTGACATCAACAACAATTGATGATGGAAATGCAAAATGACAGTACAAAGTATGGCTTAGGCTTTATTCTAGCTAAAACATAACAATTACCTCTGCTCAAAAGAGCACTGACTCTCTTGATATCTGTCAAATTCAGACTTTTGATTTAACAAAGTAACCGCCTTTGGCCTCGATCACAGCTCTCCAGATTTTAAGCATTCTATAGAAAACCGAAACACCGAAGAAAATAGGGTTTGTGACCCGATCTGCCAAATGTGATCATCACTGGTCATCAGTCTACTCAAGTATTGTCACTGCTGTCTACTGTTGTCACCCTGAAGGGACGTAGGCCTACATTTCCGCTATTGTGTTGCAAGGCCATTAACCCTTTCCTCGTTTGCCACTTGCGCCTACTTTTGCTAGATCGGGTCACATGCTTAAATGTGTCTTACAGGCAGTAACTGCCTGACGTTTAAGCCATTACCTAGATGTAATCACCACTGATTACATAACATCTTGAATTTAAATGATATAGAACGCTTAGGCACTTGCCAATACACACTACCATATGACAGTGATTTTATTGTTCTAACTGGGCAAAAATGTGGGTCAAAGCTAAAATCGGCTAACTGTCCTAATATTTTTGTTCACTAGTGTATACAGTAGAGTCAACTAATCTCACCACACGAAAGTGAACAATGTTCGAATAGTGCTAGTTGTAAATTCTGCAAGTTGTAGAACATCTTCCATAATAATATTCCCTATATTCCAATGTACTAAAAGCACAAGTGAACTCTCCTCCGGCTGTATACGTTCTACCTGCTGAATGGATGCAACCAGTAAACGATGCCTTGTTCCAAGATCGCGTCATTTCAGTTTGTTGTTGACGTAAAAATATTTATTGCCCATGCTCCCCCAACGCCTTAGCTAGAAGACGATCATTCATCTTGCATTCAGGCCGGACAGCCTTTCTCTCAAGGATAAGGTTTCTGAAAAGAGCAACATTTAGTATGTAAACCTCTGTCAAGTTTATGGACAGCAGTGTTTATACATTTTCTCAAAGATTGGTGAGANTTTCAGCAAGTCTAGTTTTAAAATTTTTCTGGGGGAGGACCCCCAGACCCCCCCTTCCGTCCGGCACTCATTCACTTCTGGGCAGAACCCTGCGTCCAACCCGGTGAGCACATGGTCCATGGACCATTTCATTTGTGGATGGAAGGCCAGTTCAAAGTTAAGCCACAGTGAAAAACACGCACCGAAGGGAGTAAGTTAGAGTGTAGGCCTAAATCTGAGTCAGGCTGCAGAAAATAAATAAGTCAGTTGTCAACTTGTCAACTTGTTGTTTATTAATTTATGTCTGACACTGTGTAGTGTGTGGAGAAGAGTGACAGTCTGAGAGATCATTCATGACCAGATCAATGACTGAGTTACAATAAATTCTGAGACTATGAGATAAACTATAAAGAACATATTACAACAGATAAACAAAGAACAACACTATACAGTCAGAAAACAACAGAAGAGGTAGGAGGAATGCCATGGAAATAACTCGTCTTCTGTGCCAGTAAGTCTTGTATGAGTGTGTACTTATCAAGTTCTTTTCAAGACTTACTAAAGAGGCACCGAAGACATGGACTAACCTGAAGAATGTGAGTGACAGACTCAGACAGCCTGCAAAGGTTAGGCAATATAGAAATGGTGAAGGTTTCAGGCACAGGCTCAGCCTGATGCATCTGGTATCATATCACACATGAGAGGGCATTAAAGAAGTATGTGGCGCTTCTTGTTGAACTGGGAGTTGAAGAAGTCAATGATCCCACTGATGGCACCTTGATCAAGCTTCTGAGGGAAGAGGCGAATGTTCAAAAGTTTGTCCAATGTGTCATCCTTCATTGAACCCTGGTGTGAGTTACAGAGCAAATTCATCATGCTGAAGCCTCTCTCCGAGACTGCATTTGAGATTGGCAAAACACAGCACAAGGAGACAAGGTACCACATAGTGGGGTAGATGTTCCTTAGGCCACTTCCATTCATGGCTTTCAAGAGATCTTTAGGCGCAAGCTGCCACTTGTTTTCTAAATCTTTCTTTTCTTTCTCTAGATTTGTTATTTCATACTGAGGGACTCGCTTGCCTTTCTTTGCTTTTTCTTCTCTTGTACTTTTCAGTTTACTTTCCAAATTCCTGATATGGGCCTCTACCTCACCATGGTGCTTTGCCTTGATTAGAAATACATGTCTGATAAAATCAGTGTACTCCTTCAAAATTGCCTTAGCCCCATCAGGTTGTTCAATATGATAGAATTCTACCACTTGTTGAAGCCTCATTTCGATATCTGTTCTTTCCTTGAGGAAACTGCCAGCGTCACAGGATTTTGACTGAAGTGGTGTGATCAGGAGTTTGACAAGGTTTTCAACAGTTATGTGCTGGCATAAAGGAATCAACCATAAAGGTTTAACTGCGAACGATGAGCTTACTGAGGGATACACTTCCTGTGTTGCCACCAGATGTCTCTCACTGCCTGAATTTTGGCTTTACGTAATAGGCACGAGCTTCAACTTTTTTTGTGGTGAAGAGGTACATGAACCTGCCAACATGATGCTTTGAATTCCATTTCTGACGATAACTGAGCTATTTTCAGCACAATTAGTGTTCCATGTACAAATGTACGTGAGCCTATTCAAATGTACACCGATGACCCTGAACACACATCGTTCGTGGGGTTCTCGTTAATTCAGACCTTTTGTATCATAATATCAACTAGTCGGAATTCAACAAAATTTGCAGTGAATGTGCAGAAGGGTCTTGCCTATCACATGGAAACGTCAGAATGCAAATCTGTTGGGTTTTAAAGGGATATTGTCCACATTTATAAAATGCTAAATTTGTCAGTTGAACCTTTATGGTTGATTCCTTTATGGTGCTGGTCATCATAGAAAGCCTTATCTATCTCATCTGTCAACTCAGTACAAAAAACTTTGACAAACTTCTGTTCAAAGTCCTTCAAGTCAAAGTCTTTGTTTCGACTGCTGCCCCTGGTCTCCTTCACAAACCCTCTGCTATCTGCTCTGTACTGACTAGCTTTATCTAAGTACTCTTGGGCCCTTGAGTAATACCCATCGCAATCATCTGGATACCTTGACAAGAATTCCTTAGTGAGTTGGACTAGTTCAAGGACTCTGAAAATGTTTACCTCTGCTGACTGCAATATAAGAGCCAGTTTGTTGGTCTCAGCCACTACATCAGTCATCATCAGCAGGGTGCAAACATTTTCTGAATCTGTGAACCGTTCACATAATGTTCATGTATTTGGTATCTTTATTCTTTTTGAACAGAGTAATGAATACATCATTTAGTTCTGAGTGACAGTCTAGGACCCTCTTAGAAGCCTTAAAATGTGAGAGCCAGCGAGTCGCACATGCCTTCGTCATCAGCAACGGTGTGGTGTTCTCGTTGCTGATCTGTTGAAGACGACTGAAAACCACTTTAGCAATCTTGTTGTAGTCGATGGAGATATACATGTCGAGGAGCAACTGATCATATTGAGAAACCAGAGTGAATTTCTTCATCAGATGAACAAATACCAACGCAAGCCTATGATTCCTACAGTTGACGTAAATGGCCTGTGGGTTGTCCTTACGCCAAAGTGCCTGCACCCCACCTCTTTCTCCTGACATGACATTGGTTCCATCAAAGCAGATAAATTTTACAAGATCCACAGCCACGTGTTCACTTTCAAGAACATTCATCATGACCCTGTATAATGCTTTGGCACTGAACCATGACTCACCAGTGTCAGCTGCTGCGTTGGGTGCAGGTTCTTCGACAGTTGTTGGTGCAACTGAGCCAATTTTCAAAAAGGCATGAGGGACCACAGTATCCAACACCTCTGCAGGATCAACCCATGATAAAAAACAAATCATCTGATCATGGTTGTTTGATGCTTCACTGTCATCACTATAAAATGTAATGACCTCTGCATTGGCCAATGACGCTCGCAATCTCTGACGACACCAAGAACTAATGGAAGTTAACAGTTCCTCTATGGATGGGCCAGAAATATATAAACCATAGTTCGAACCAGCATGCATTGATAGAAATTCTTGAGTAACTTCATACTCCAAGTCCTCAGCCAAGAAGTGGATGAAGTCGGACAGTTGAGACTTGGGGATCTGATGCATAATGTGATAATGCAAGGACTTGATCAAAGCTGACATGTACTTTCTGTTCTTTTCTTTTTGGTTCTGACTTCTCTTTTCAAATAAGCCCATGATTCCACCCCTACTGAGCAATCTATTCACCTCAGTCTGATTACGTACTGAGCGACTGTGATGTTTAGATTGCAGATGACTCTGCAAACGAGAACTTGGATGGTCCCCGAGGTTTGTTCCTGATGAAATATAGGGCTGAAACTTAGGATTTGCACGATCTACTGGAAGAGAGAAAGCTGAACAAACACAACATATGAAGCCACTCTTAGTATAAACAACTTCAGGGAATTTCTCAAGTATGACATTTATATTTCTCTGCCTACAATCAGCACTACTGGGCCTTGTCTTCGTGAACGAGTCACTTTGAATCAGTTCATCATTATGAACACGGTCACTGTCATCAGCAGCCAATGGGGTCTCAGCAGTTTGAATTTCATCACCATCACTTGAACTTGAAATACATGTAGTAAATGTATCAGCAGCCTCTCTAACAGCATCCTCCATAATGCTTTCAGCTGTTTCAACATTGTCATCATCAATATCATGACCACTACTTGTTGAAGAGGAAATCGGAGCTTGCTCATCCATGACTTTATTACTTGGGGTATCTGGACTTCGGAATCCGCCTGGAAAATAAAAAATAGAGAGTCAGAGAGAAATATGAAATGTGAATATTAGTTTCTGGTACATGCCATAAATGTGATAAGGTAGCAGGGGATTCGGAGGTGTCCCTTTGATGTAGTTTAATTTGTAAACCTTTAAATCAGTAAGTCTAACCTCTGGCTGATGAAGAATCAGCAACCTTAACCATGTCATTACCATGACCTGGAGATGCAGTCTCCCCTGCCTTAGCCTCCACAGCAGTGCCAGAACTGACGTCAATGGCGCCGTCGTCGTCATCATCCTCACTACAACTACTTGATGAAGCAATCTCGACAACCTTGTCACCTTGTCCTGGATCCGGATTTTGAGCAACAGAACCAGAAAACAAAACAGGCCGCATAATATTGCTGAAACGTCATGATGAGATCGGGCAGGGCCTGTATCCTGCAGCAAGCTTTTGACGTTTGCTGTCGTATGTGGCGGCTGCTTTGTTGTGACTTCTCCGCGAAGTCAGTGGACGCCCACGATGCGGCATTTTTGTTCTGACAGTTTCGGATCAGGCCATCTATTCATATGCTAAAGTGCATGCTTCGAGTGGTACTTACTTGGTGTTGCAGGCACGAAATTCTCAACCTCAGATACAGGGCCACGGGCCACGAACATTACGCATACCGGTACCGGTACTTGAAGTCCATTTCTCTGGCGTCGGACGAGATTACAGTTTAACTCTAGTAACGCGAGTTGATCGAACAGATACGAATCTCGTTCCCTGGGTTCGACTACAACAGCGTTGCCATTGAAGATTCACGTAACTTCATATCCTGGATGCTTGATGATTTACTCGAATAGACGTGAGTGACCAGCACATGGTGATTTCGCCTTCGACGATGTTTTGATGTTGAGAAATCCTAATTTTTTTCAACTTTTTCGCGTTGTTACTGTGGGGTAATTTGGGGACATTTTGTAGGGTCGATTTTGGGGACATTTGGCGGCGCTAATTTGGGAACCGACGTGTACCGTCGTTTCTTTGGGGGAATCTAAAGGCCTGTCTCATTGCAGACTGAACTGCTCGACTCAAAGCATGGTATCACCCAAGATCAGAGGGGTGAATTTTTTTCTATTGTATCTCAATTCAGGTGTGCTGGACCAGCAGCTTTGAAATTTTGTGGAAGTGCAGTTACTCCTTTCTCCTTTCGACTTATAAAGAGCAGTTATCCGTGCCAGCTTCCAGTCTGATGGTATTACGCCCTCCTCAAGTGACTTACTAAGAATATAAGTAAGTGGCCCAGCTATACACTCTGCCAACTCTTTCAGCACCCTAGGATGAATACCATCTGGCCCAGCCCCCTTGTTCTGATCCAAACCTCTAAGTTTCTTCCGAACTACATCCTCATCTATTGCAAGATCAGTCATGACAAACTCCGATGCAGGTACCCTAGGCAAGTTGTCCAGCGGCTCATCAATAAATACTGAGGCAAAATGTTCATTTAGCAGATCCGCCTTTTCTCTGTCAGTTTTACCAACCCTGGGGCCCAGGGTAAGGTCTGGTATATCATCCTTGGCTGCACCCCTACTCCTAGCATAGCTCCAGAAAGCCTTTGGGATAAGCCCAACTTCACTTGCTAGCTTGTTCTCAAAGTCCATCTTTTTAGTTCTTGTCATTACTCGCAGTTGGTTTCTCACCCGTTTAAAGTTTTCCAGGTTCTGCGGTGTTTTATCACGAACGTAACACTTCCAAGCCCTGTTCTTCTCCCTTCTCTTCATTTGAGCTTCATGGTCCAGATAAGGTGCCTTCTTTCTTCCACGCCTTTTCATCCGATGCAGGTACCCTAGGTAAGTTGTCCAGCGGCTCATCAATAAATACTGAGGCAAAATGTTCATTTAGCAGATCCGCCTTTTCTCTGTCAGTTTTACCAACCCTGGGGCCCAGGGTAAGGTCTGGTATATCAACCTTGGCTACACCCTTACTCCTAGCATAGCTCCAAAAAGCCTTTGGGTTAAGCCCAACTTCACTTGCTAGCTTGTTCTCAAAGTCCATCTTTTTAGTTCTTGTCATTACTCGCAGTTGGTTTCTCACCCGTTTAAAGTTTTCCAGGTTCTGCGGTGTTTTATCACGAACATAACACTTCCAAGCCCTGTTCTTCTCCCTTCTCTTCATTTGAGCTTCATGGTCCAGATAAAGTGCCTTCTTTCTCCCACGCCTTTTCACATTGAAGGATGGCACACATTGGGATGTCGCATCACATATAGCCGACTTAAGTACACACCATGCATCATTACAGCTAAGGTCCTTAAGTCGTGTAACCCAGTCTATACTGGCTATCAGATCCCTCATCTCATCATAGTTGCATCTGTTATACTTCAGTCTGACTTCAGGCCGCTTAAGTCTGTTTCTTGTACATAGCAGCTCACCCCTCATCATCATACACACATGGTCCCTGCGTCCAAGTGGCGGAAGATACTCGATGGTATCAATCAATCTATCGTCCGAAGTGATGACAAGATCATCAAGTGTAGGCCTTTGATCACCATGAAGGATGGCACACATTGGGATGTCGCATCACATATAGCCGACTTAAGTACACACCATGCATCATTACAGCTAAGGTCCTTAAGTCGTGTAACCCAGTCTATACTGGCTATCAGATCCCTCATCTCATCATAGTTGCATCTGTTATAGTTCAGTCTGACTTCAGGCCGCTTGTCTGTTTCTTGTACATAGCAGCTCACCCCTCATCATCATACACACATGGTCACTGCGTCCAAGTGGCGGAAGATACTCGATGGTATCAATCAATCTATCGTCCGAAGTGATGACAAGATCATCAAGTGTAGGCCTTTGATCACCACGATACCCAGTCGGTCTGTCCACCAACTGTACCAAAAGATTGTCGTCCAATACATTCTGAAAGGTCTTATCCAGCTTTCTCACTCCTTTAGCTCACTCTTATAGCTCAAGTTTACGAATTTTAGGAACCGTATTTCATGAATTCTATGGAGAGTTTTGTCTATGCACCATTGTGATATGAGGAAAACATACCTGGAAGTAGAGAGTTTGGCTGTCTATTGCATTTCCCATTAACATTATAGCATTTTCCCTCTCATACGTTCCTTCCCAGCTTCATCGCGGGTAGGCAACAATTACTGTAAATGGACTGTATATACTATTATTCTATGCTCATACCAACTTGTCGAACTGGATCAAGGAGAGTACATATTTATATTACTATGCACTCCTACCATAAACCTCAATGGGGAGCGCCAATTGGTCACGTGATGACTACTGATAGAGCAGACGAGACACCTAGCGTTGACCTAGGCCCATTGTTCGAGAGAATTGCTTTGCTCCTTTTCAACCACTGAGTGGTTGAAGAGGAGCCAGGAGTGGGTGTTTCCTGTCGATCAAAAAAACCCTGATCAGGGGACTCTTTTTTTGGTTGCATATAATCTTTATTAAGAAGAAATTTTAAGGAAAATACAGAGGAACATAAACTTTACAAGAAGATACAGAGAGACATAAAACCTTTCGAGAAGGCACAGAGAAACATAAACTTTTCAAGGAGATACAGAGGAACATAAACCAGAGAAACATACCCTTTTCAAGGAGATACAGAGCAACAGACTTTTCAAGAAGATACAGAGAACATAAACTTTACATTAGGGTAGGGGCCTACAGAGAGACATAGACTTTTCATTAAGATACAGAGAAACATAAACTTTACATTAAGATACAGAGAGACATAAACTTTACACGAAGGTATATAGAAACATAAAATTTACATAAGGAATGGAGAAACATAAGTAGTAAGTTAACCTAAAAGTGATTTATAAAACAAAAGGTAACAAAACCGCCAGCATACTCAAAACTCCCTTTTTTTAGGGTGCAACTTAGAAAGAGGTGATTAAAAAGCAAATTAAATAAAACAAAGTGACATTAATTAGCACCATTTTGAATTGAAAATATAGGCGGGTAATTTACAATAATTTAAAGAAATTAAGTGTAATAAGACTACTAAAACGATTAAAACATTGATTAAAAATCGTAACTAAAGCCTGTTTTGGATCTTTTGTTCAAAAGCGTTTAGTGTGTTATGTTGCTGGCCTTGCCAAATTTTGGCCCGCATGGTCCAGATTGCATGCAAAAAGAGTCCCATGGCACCCAACGCCTTTTGGTCAATAATATGATCTGGACATAAAATGTCTTGTAAAGACGGCACAGGCCAGCCCCGCTGGTTACAGGTTTGTTCAAGATGATCCAGAACAGGCTTTACTGTAGGACAAAGATAAAAAGTATGTTCAATTGTTTCTTGCTGAACGTTTGCACACATTTGGCAAGTTTTTTGTGCTAGTGTGAAACCTTTAAAATTGACTTGACGGGCACTGCCCTATGGACTATCTTAAAATACAGTTCTTTCTCATTGTTAAAGAGATATTTACATTTCCAAATATTTTGCCAGACGCGGTTCCAATTTTTATTCCGGTTTTTATTACAAATTGTAAGGCTGAGTGAGCCGTAACATTCAAGTTATCATGAATAGTATGCAGGGGTCAGGGATTTCATTCAAATAAAAATTGTTCATATGTGTGGTGTAATGAGGCATCATTTCCAGAAACTTGACACCCCACAAAAATACTGAGCGAGGTTTATTGTACAAAAATATGTTGTTACCATGTTGGTATAGGATGAGGCAACATTCCTATAGTTTTTATTCGCCATATTTTTTATTCTACAATTTGTTAAGATTAGTATTCAAAGTACGTTGACGTCTTTTCTCACGTGATTTTGACATCTTTTGTGGAAATACTTCCTGATGTTTTAGCAGATTGACATCGACTTTCTGGATTGTTATACATTTAATTTCACTATCATCTTAAAAAAGAATCGTTATTTTAAGGATTTGAGACTGGTTAAGAGAAGTCGTCAATTTCAGGTTTTAGGGTCCTTAAGTTCATTGACAATGTTGGGCCAGTCCTGGTCCAGGTCTGGCAAGTCCTCTTCAGCTGTGTCAGTGGAGCAAGCCTTGGGCCAGCCTTGGCCTTGCCTTGGCAATCTCATTCAGAATATCTCAGTCGAGCCAGGCGTGGGCCAGCCCTGGCCATGCCCAGGCATACCTGGTGCCAGGTCTCTTGCCAGGTCTTGCCGGGTGTATGCCAACCTTGGGCCAAGGCACCTGTGCTAGCTGGGGTATTCTTCATACAGTAGAGATACTTTTCGTCTCGTCAGAAGTGAAACATCGAAAAAGTATCTCACAACGTAGAATGTCCCCCAGGAATCAAAGTCCGGTCTTATTGTTCAGCGAGGGATATACCCTTGTGCTGTTGTTTGGTGGACTTGCATTACAGGGACGTTGATTCCTGTCACACCTGTACTTCGAAGATAGCATCGAATGATGCACCATGTCGTCTTCGCCCCTGGAGCATTGTCAGGCGGGAATGATAAAATAAGGAAGTTCCGGCATGTCCGGATAATTGTCCCAAAATGAGACAAAAGCAGGAATTTTTAGGAGGCATGGGGGAAAATTTTTGAATTCTAGACATTTTACATGTTTTAGAAAGAGTAAACAGCAGCCTGTATTTTGGTGCAGATCAACGACTAGTGTCAACTTCGGTCATTCCTTTGTCATTCCTTAGTACCGGTACTTATCGTATTTTGATTAGGCCTAAAGATCAACAATTAGTGTCAATTTCGGTCATCCCTTTGATCACCATGACATCAACAATTAGTGTCAACCTCGGTCATCCCTTTGATCACCATGACATCAATTAGTGTCAACTTCGGTAATCCCTTTGATCACCATGAGTACATATCATATTTTAATTAAACATCAACAATTAGTGTCAACTTCGGTCATCCGTTTGGTCACCATGAGTACATATCATATTTTAATTAAACATCAACAATTAGTGTCAACTTCGGTCATCCCTTTGATCACCATGAGTACCTATGCAGGCCTATCCCAGATGGCCAAATATAATCATATCATATCATATCATATTAGCGCATCATGGTCCTAGTGGACCTTTGCGCGTTGGTGGACCGTTCGAATATTTGCGCATGCGTCCTACGACTGATTACATACAAATGATTTAAAAACTTAAATTACACTGGTGTGAGATCCCAACGAAAACATTTATACAAGACGAGCAACTTACCTGGAGTTTATGATGGGTGGTTATCAAACCTTCGGTCATTGATAACTCTCCAACCAGGTCGTCGTCACTTTATTTACTGAGTTTCCACCCCAATGGTAGTGAATTCTCAATCTCATCCGTGATGTAACTTGAGACTTGGTGTGGTGCATAAAAACTGGAACGAGGTGAATGGGCCAATATTGGCTCTAAGTAGGCTATCTAGGCAAGAATGAAGGCCCAATCTAGGTTGCCTATATCGGCCCTAAATGGGAATTCATCGGCCAATATATGCCAATATTGGCCCAATTTTTCTTATGCACCACGTTTTTCCCATTGGCCCAATATAGGCTATCCTGGCAGATGTCGGTTGATATAGGCTCAATCTAGGCTATTCCTTGCATGACCTGACAAGCAGTTTCCTTTGATCCACTATGC
>NMRB01002359.1:35127-59184 GCA_002633025.1 Notospermus geniculatus
TTCATGTCGAAATATCACTATGACGTCATAAGTACGTCATATCTACGTCCCCCAGTGCTTTTGATGGGTTTAATCCATTCTTTGGTACCACATTTATATACATTTGTAATACATTTATAGGCCCTAAAAGCAACTGTTAAGGAGATACACCACCTCAAAAAGTATTTTGGCGGCCATATTGGATTTATGCCGATTACATAATTTCCCGTCGTCAGATTTTGGGGGATTTTGGGTGGGATGTTCCTTGACACCCATTCAACAAGGTCCAGTCATAAAACAAACTATTGCAATTTGTTCGGGGGTCAAGGGATTTTTTTCATATTTTTACTGGACTATCACTGCGTAGCTAGCGTAATTCACCACGTAACTCACCTCGTAAGTTACGCGTAACATAGCTCATGAGTTGTTGCGTAACTTACTCGTAACTTACGCGAATTTAGGGATGTCAATTGTGACCTGTACTGTAGTATCCGAATTTGTGATTATTTCGGTAACTGGGACACTGAAAGTAAGCTTTTAACAGCAGACAGTTTTCTGCATAGCATTGTGTCTTTCTGCCTCCCCTTCATCTTCATCATTTTCTGTAACACCTCGATCCTGTATAATGTCATCAGAAGTCGGAACAAGCGGAGACAATTACAGAATTCAGGAGGATCGACAAGGAAGAGCCTCAACAGTATGACCGTCATGTTGTTGATGGTGAGCGTGGCGTTCTTGTTGCTCGTTTCTCCTCTTGCTGTATGTCAAACGTTACTAGGTTTGGGTTATACAATGATGGGGGACGTCGACGAAGATCTGATGCTTATGTTGCATTTACTCATCCCATCCTTCATCATGCCGTTAGCTGAGTTTTTCAATGCTGTCAATCACAGCAGTAATTTCATCCTTTATTGTATTTGCGGCAGATAATTCAGGCAGGCGTTCTGCAATATGTTAAGGTGCAAACACGCGATAAAGTTGCCAAATAATATGTCTTGAAATATTTGTGGCCCGAAAAAAACAAGAACCCGTCAAGGATTTGCGATTCAACATCATGCAAGGTGGAATATTATCACCCCGGCGAATCAGTATCCTGAGCGCCGAGTCTTCGGCGTGGCAAGTGCAGATTCCGAGTCACGGTATTCCTGAATCCCGCGCGAAAACAGAAGATAGCGACGAGAATACGACCTCTCTTGCTTCATCAGCATGGTAAGATTACTTGATCACACTTGCATTCGGATCTCAATATGCGTAGCAGATTATGCTAGCATTGATTAAGAAATTGGTTGCTCTTGACAGCGTCACGAAGCGAAAAACTTTGAATGCCTGCTGCGTGCCGTAGGCCTACTGACAGCCGTCTGACTGTCCGTGGCGATCAGATGCTTATATTTACAATATTCTGCAAATACATTCAAAATAAGCAACTGATTACGGCAGGTTATTCACTCTAGATCCGAATGCACTGCACAAATCGTACACTTACGGTGGCATTTGGGAGCTTGAACATCTTTTTCTGGCCCTTCCTCGGGCGAGGACGCCATTTTGCGCAGGATTCAGGAAGACCCGGACTCGGCAATGTTCCTGTTCTATATCAATGATATACCAGTCAATGTTAGGGCTAGGGTACGTTTGTTTGCCGATGATACCTTAATGTACATGGCACTCCGAGGAAGGAGTGGAGCGGCTGATCTACAGAAAGATTTGGACAAGCTGGCGCAATGGGAAGAAAGGTGGATGATGGCTTTCCATCCTCAGAAGTGTGCAGTGCTCAGAATAACAAGGAATATGCGCCCAGTAAATGCTAATTATGTACTGCATGGTCACACCCTGGAGCAGGTTTCCTGTGCAAAGTACTTGGGGCTGAATATCTCCTCGGACTTGAGCTGGTCCAATCATATCACACAGGTCACGAACAAGGCCAACAAGATGCTCGGCTTTTTAAGACGCAATCTAAACATTCAATCGATCAACATAAAGTCACGTGCTTATAAGGCCCCAGTCAGGCCCTCACTTGAATACGCAAGCTCAGTTTGGGACCCCTACACTAAAGAGGACATCAACAGGTTGGAGATGGTACAGCGTCGGGGTGCCAGATTTGTCTGCAACAAGTTCCAACGGAGGGCGAGTGTTTCTGAGCTTTTGGCCACGCTGGGTTGGCCCACTCTTGCCAAGAGACGTGAAAATGCCAGGCTGGCAATGTTATACAAAATTAGCAAGGGGAATTCGCTGATTGACCACTCTGACCGTCTGACGCCCATTCTGCGAAAATCACGTCACGTAAACTCATGTGGGTATCAGTTTACCCTCTTGTAGGACTGATACGCTTCAATATTCCTTCTTTCCAAGAACTATTAAGGCATGGAATAACCTCCCAGAGGAGATCGTGAAGGCGGAGAAATTAGATCATTTTAAGGACCTTCTTCTAAGTGCCTAAGCTTTTAAATTATTCATTGTTTTTTATCTACGACCAAGCTTTTATCGTTGACGCTGCGCACCACCACAAGTGCTTATTATTCAAATTGTTGAATTTGGCACTCATTCGGAAGAAGAAGAAGGAATCAGCACTTGCCACGCCAGAGACTCGGTGCTCAGGATACTGATTCGCCGGGGTGATTATTTATATTCACCACCCTTCAATCTCAAACTGTTTTCATGTGGCATTAAATCACCATTAGCAGACAAGAATACACTGGGCTTGAAATGGGATTACGAACAAAAAAAATTGCCCACAAATCAAACCTGTACCATCTGTTAGAGTATGGTCTGGGGAGTGTTTTGATGCAAAAATAAAAAGAATTGTTGGGAATTTGTTGAGAAATTCGCATTTTTCTGAAATTTCAATGTCAGAATTCAACAAATGGAGGGGATAAAAAAGGGTTAACACATTTTTTAAACTTCGAAATCAGTTGTATTCACTTGCACACGTAACTGGCCAATTTGTGGTTTGTGGTTAGGTTCCATTGCAAGGTAAAATGAGTACAAAAATGACTGGACATTCTGAAAAGTACTACAGACTCACTATACGCAGCTTATCGTAACTAGGCTGTTTTAAGCCTCGGTTATGTTGCCCTACGCTGTGATATAGCGTCAACAAGTTGCAACTGATAACTTATGTCGCCACCTACTAAAAAACACCGATCGGTCGCAACTACCTGAAACTAGTTTATCGCCGTCTTTTGAATGCTTATGTCGACACATATTTCTTTTGATTTTAAGTAACGTGGTGATTAGGTCACGTGGTCACGTGGAATGTAAAGCGAGTTTCATTGTCTGTCTTCCCAGTATACCGGTTCCTCGCTATTGTGGGTGCGCTTATGTCGACTATGATAAGCAGGATACAGTTGTGAACTAGTCGCTAAAGTTGAACACGTCCGATTTTCAGGATCTGGATGTTTTTAGTTTGCAACTAGTTACTCACTGACGCGCGAGACCTTATGTCACCCAGAAGATTGAACCGGTAGAGCTACATAGGGTTTTACCATGATGTATGGGCGATGTCGTTGATAAAGTATGCTTTCGCTGCTTTAAGAGCGAAAAGCTACGTTCTCTCGTAAAGCAGCGAAAGCATGTACTATCTATGACATAATGCATTTAAGATTGTGTGGAAGAAACACGCGAAACACATGGCGAGTCATCAGTGCACAGTATGCACACTACGCCGACCAGTCATGTCAGTCACCAGAGACAGCATAAAAATGGGCTTGACTGCAGAATACCCGGGACAGTAAAAAGTAATCCCAAGAGGAAGTCATTCCGCGGTACGTCGGATTGTGATTCGGTCACAAGTGTACAGACGACACCTTGACAGCGTAGACACCAACCTGTCAGCATTCTCCTGATGTCTAGGTGTCTCGATCCCCGAACTGAACTGAAGTGGATTTTCCATGTTATATGACTGCGAAGACAGATTGACAGCATAGACATCGACCGCGGTCAACATTTTCCCGATGTCTAGGTGTCTCGATGCCTGAACTGAAGTGGGTTTGCGATGTTATCCGAGGCGAGGACAACCTGACAGCATAGACATCGACCGGTCAGCAATTTACTGATGACTAGGTGTCGATCTCTGAACTGATTAAGTCGATTTCCGATGTTATTTGACTGCGAGGACAACCTGGCAGTATAGACATCAACCACTGCCATTTCCAGTACCCTAGCCTTCGAGAAATGCCGGGAGAACCGAGATTTCTTGCGATGAAAAGGTTCCTGTGCACTTACGTACAAATTTGCCCGAGATAATGAACTTTTTCAGCTAAATAAATCCGCATCACCGTAGTTTGGAACGTAATGGGAAACCCACTCGCTGCTTCTCTGTGTCGCTCATGTCAAGTCGCCGCTTATTCCGTCAGTCTGTGTCACACTGGCACACGGGCCACAGGGAAAAACGTTACACCGGGCGATCTGCATGTTACGCCAACACTTTAACCACTGCAGAGGTTAGCGAGGTCTTACACCAGTAGGCGTACGATATTTATTGCACAGGAACTTCTGGCATGCATTTACTTGCTGTCCAGCTGTCTATAGGTGTCTGCATGTCCACCTACCAGTCAAATCATGACCATTGGTTGTCCAGGTGTCTATACCTGTCGAGGTGTCCATAATCAGTTGNGAGCAATTTTGAACGTCGGCGGGTTCGCTAAATGGTCAAAAATAAATATTTTTTTTTATTTTGTTTTTGGAATTTCGGACGTCGGCGGGTTCGCTAAACAAGGTATAAAAAAAGTCTGGCCTTAAGTGTTTCATTTCACTTCACAAGCACGATAGCAAAATGGCCTAAATTCTTTTTCGAACAGCGATTATGACGCCAGTGGTGACGTCACAAATTCAGCGAGCGATATGGGCTAAATTCGTTTTCACGCAGCTTCGTCGCTCAGAATAATTTATACCCCAGTTGATGACGTCACAAGTCATGTTCATCGCCGGTTAACAAAAAACGCTTCTAACTAGGTATTGAATTGGGCAGCAGTGGGCAAAGGTCGTCGATGGCATAAGAAAAAACTGGAATCACATGTTGTGTTAGTTGCGGATTTTATTATTTTATCCTTTTCATTCTGGGAAAATTATCAGATGCGGGGTGTACAGGCAACGTTTTGTTTGATGTGGTGCGCACGGAAAAGTTCTACCACATAGACGGATAGTTGTTAGTGGACCGAGCATAAAATCAACAGTGAGAAAGAAACAAATGATGTACATACGCCAAGTAAATACATGTACAATGTTATGTACATTTATGTGACCCCATCTTCATGATCTACCAAACGAAGGCGCATGTCGCAACATAGGAAAGGGTGACTACGGCCTTATAATACTTGATGACCGATGATGATCTCCTGCGGCAAGCGCCAGCTTTTGCTTGAACGCGTCACAATTATTTGTAATGGCAAGCAAATCTTTATTTTTCATTTTCGACGTACTAGAAATAAACATCTCCCAACTGTTACAACCGAAACCTATGGTATAAAGAGCTTTAAATTCTTTGGTGCTCAACTGTGGAATGAACTCGGATACTCCCACAATGTATGAGGGATGCCGAGAATCTTCGAACTTTTAAAGGTCTCTTGGCCACAAAAAGTGCATGTGTGCAATGGGTAAATCCTAGTCTTCTCATTTTTAAATCCTAGTCTTCTCATTACAACCTAGTCTTCTCGTTTGTAGTCGTCTCACTTTTATTTTAAATGCTCTTTTATATTTAGTTTGCACTTTTAATCTGTCGTTATTTTGCTTGTACATTTATTTGTAAATCTTCTTCTATTCTTTTGTTATTTTACCTTTGTTTGATATCGGTGTAAGAGCTCAATAGCTCATGTTTTCTGTATTGCCTTGTTTACACTACATAAAAGTCCGGGTTCAGCCCGGGCTTTTTGCGTTTACACCTATGAATCGCCGTGTCTAAATAAAGCCCGGCCTTTTAAAACCCATACGTACCGCATACATTTTCAAAAAGCCCGGGCTTATTTCAGACCCGGGCTTCGAAAAGTCCGGGCTTTTTCAGACAGGTGTAATCAAGGCTGTTATCTCGTACCGATGAAAATAAAGCTTATCTATCTATCTAACTATCTAACTCGTATCTGGCATACACAGGGATGTGTGGAAGGTAAACACTCATCAGACGAACAAGCGACGTCAATTCCATGCACCGATTATATTGGCGGCGACAGGTCTCAAGAAGTGACTTTTGTGGCGTCAGATCATGCAGTGAGAGTGGACAGGTGGAGTTGCTGAGGGGAATACATGATTGGCATAAATTTGCCTGGCTCCCATGATCTTATAGACTTCGACGCAGACAAAAATGGCAATGCACGTGGCCGGAATTCGCTGCCCTGTGGAAATGTTGAGGTACATCGCCAGAAATTCCGCTGATTGCCGAAATCCTTCGTTGAAACCAATGAAAACACACAGGTGTGATAGAATCTAATGCCCCCACCCTCCTGATGTCCCCCTGCATTGTTTGTCACAGGACTAAGGGTCTTGGTCTCTCTAGAGTCCAATAAAATGGTGCTGCTTAATCCGTAAATGTATTGTTGGGGGACATCACATATCGGGGGACATTAGGTTCTTTTACACCCGGCTTCCCTTGACAATCAAAACGGCAAAACTGCCCATGCGCGAATTATACATGGCAATGACCTAATTACAAAGTTGAAACTCATCTATATAGATCAGTTGCAACTAGGTGAACTCGTCATAGAAATTTCTCGAAATCGCACCATGCACAAATACAGCCTTTTTGACTTGTCAGCACGGAAGTAAATTTTTTAATTGCTTTCAACGAAGGATTGCCGTGGATCACACATCTTTGCTTTTTTGTTGTTGTTGTTGTTGTTTTCGTCTAGCTTTGCGTTCATAGGTAGGCCTACATGTATGTGAGTCCTTAATATAATCATCAGCACTATTTCGTATCGTTACCTACATGAAAATCAGGTGAATCTTACTGAAACACTCGCCCTTTTGGGTTGCGAATGGACAAAATGGCGATCGATGCACGTGGCCGGAGATCGCGAATACACTCCATTCTTCGCTTGCTTTCTCGCATGCTTTGATGAGTAGAGGGGAAGCTTTTGATGAGTAGAGGGGAAACCAGTGAATTTTCCTTTCTCAAACTCGTACGTCACCCTTTCACAGCGCAATTATGGGCTGCCCTGTTGAAATATCGACGAAAATCACGAAAAACACCACCGATTGGCAAAATCCTTCGTCGAAACCAATGAAAACGCAACGACTTTCGTTTTAACAGTCAAAACGGCAAACTGCGCATGCGCGCATTTTCTATGGCAATGACCTTATTACGAATCTCATCTATAGAAAGACAATACAAATTCCTTTGTCAATTTCTTTATTTTACACGGGGCCATTTTTGTGTGCTCCTTTTTGGATTATATTGACCCGATTATTCATATTCTATTCCTCGGAATTTCCAGTTCGTACAATAACGACTTCTCTCCATTTGACTTCGCTCTGATGAAAACAGCCGACATGACGGTGGCAATTGTGACGTCACAAAGACCGAACGGCACGATTGGTTCTGTATGCATTTAGAAATGCATTCGAACCGAGTGCGGACGGTGAATGATTTAAGGCCTGGACAACCGAGCTGCTTCTTGTCGAATATGAAACCTGCATGTACAACACACTAAGTATGGCTGAAGGGGTTATTGTCGTCCTGGGTATAGACAAAGTATACCCAGGTTCAATGTCGTCCAGACAAACTATACCCAGGGTATAGTTTGTCTTGACAAAGTGTACCCAGCTTCCCATATGTACACCAGGGGTAGCGAGCATAAAGGGGTCGTAACCATACGTCAGGCCTAAGCCAGGCGTAGTGCTGGTCGAGGATAGGGCATCGACCAGCACTACGCCTGGCTTAGGCCTGACGTAGGGTTACGACCCCTTTATGCTCGCTACCCCTGAAGACGAGATTGGTGTCGCAAAGGGCAAAAAAGGATTTAAAAATTTTTGTCCGAGATTGTCACGTGCGTCTTGCCAAGATTCACGTGACCACAAAACTGATGACGTCATGAAGTACATGGAGAACCCGGGTGCATTTTGTCATATTCATGAATTTTCTTTTTGCACGGGAAGTTTGACGCCATGGGACACTTCCGGTAAACAGCCATGTAGTGGGATTATTGCGGAAAGGGGCTGAAAATAAACGCTATACCTACTATAATTTGGGAATAGGGAGATAAGACCAATCTCTACAACTTTTCAAAAGGGACCCATAGTAAATTCTCAAGCACTTAGGAGCAGTAGGCCTAAATCGAGACACTTCCGGTAAGCAACCATACAGTGGGATTATTGCCAGAAGGGGCTAAAAATTAACGCTATACCTACCATAATTTGGGAATAGGGAGATAAGACCAATCCCAACAACTTTTCAAAAGGGACCCATAGTAAATTCTCAAGCACTTAGGAGCTGTAGGCCTAGTTCGAGGCTATCCTTCATTTCATGATTTACGCTGAATATCAACTTCACTCTTGGTAGCTGGTTTAGCAGTGTCATACTTCGATTGTCAGTATGGTGTAGTGCGTGTGTTAGTGGGTTCAATTCTGAATATCTTTGGAGCGAATGGTTGTGTGACTGTGTAATTTATGGTTATGATTTTTAACGCGTTTTGACTTGCCCACAAATGAGCGAAGGATCGAAGCCATGAAGTTGCCCTTACCGCCATTTTGACCGGCAAGGCCTAGATGCCATGTAAATTTGCGATACCAATCTCGTCTTCAGGTGCACATATGGGAAGCTGGGTACACTTTGTCAAGACAAAACTATACCCTGGGTACAGTTTGTCCAGACAAACTATACCCAGGGTATAGTTTGTCTGGACGACATTGAACCTGGGTATACTTTGTCTATACGCAGGACGACAATAACCCCTTCAGCCTTCTGCAGCTGTATGTAATATGTAATATACACTTACAGGCATAGAAGTACAAAATAGAAATGTGCCAGCAGTGTCGATACGTCTGTTTGTAAAAATCTTAGATATCCCGGAATATTGCGTCCTTCTTCATTTCGGAACCTTGCAAGAAGAATCAAAATGCGGCACATGTTTCTAATACATACTCATCCGACTAGCCACACTATAAGTCCAAACGTTTGTTTGAAAAAAATCTCGGCCGGGATGGATAGTCTCAGAAATGGAATTAATAAGTTCCTCTGTCTTAAAAAAAGGTAGGAAGCTGGCACAAAGCATAATGCAATAAACAAAATTTACCGTTACCTTTTTCTCCTGAAGTGATCAAGAGACGCATCAACAACGGACCAGAAGCTTTAGAAAATACTTATTGAGAGAAGGACACATTCAGAGTGGGGCTTTCAATACAGCATTGCAGAAAACAAATCCGTCTGCCGCGAGGATACCTTTTTCTGAAACACACCAAATTCTCAGTCCTGAATTTGTCATGGTCATTTCTATTGACCTCCGAAATCAGGAAACCCTCACGCTTGATACCATTTGGAAGCCATTCGCCGTTTGGACGAGTGGTCCTCTAGACAAAAAAAGAATGCGTTTTTGTTACTCACCATTTGGCCTTTTATCTAGAAATTGATTAGAACACATTATGATTGATTGACGGATGTGATGTGACCAGGTAACCATAAGGTTGGGAGAATATATGCGTTGACTCCCTTGTTTCCACCTCCACCGTGGAGAATCGGCAGCCGCCTTTCCGAGTATTTCGTTCCGGCAGCAACCCTCTCCGAGTCGCATGTTACACCTCACCGAGTAAAAATGGCGGATGTTGCTGAAACGCCGACAAAACTGGTGGTTTTATAACTCCTACCTTAGAGTAAGTCTTTTATGATCCCGTGGAGGCTATTTTAATTTGTATACTCCATCGTTCGGTAGAAAGTTTGTCAGGATTTTAGCTTGCAATCGGCTGTACGAAGTGAAATTGTTGGGAAGGTTGTCGACCTGCGTAAAATCCAGTGTGTCAATCGCTTCATCCTCGGACGAAAATGCCTCTTTTAGTCAAGTACAAACACTAAAATGGTTATCTTCGTGATCATAATTAAGTTTTAGTCTTAATCTTGGAAGAAACAAGGCGTCTGCGAGATAAAAAGGCTAAAAAGCACCGCACACGAGCGACAAAATCTGGGCGACCGCCTACGAGACTGGTGGCACGACTAGACATCAGCCAATCAGAAGCGCCAAATCTTGTCGCTTTGGCGGTCGGAAGCCAAGTCGGCCGACAAATCGGTCAAAATTGTCGCTCGTGTGCGGTGCCCTTTACAGTTGACTAAAAGAGGCATTTTCGTCCGAGGATGAAGTGATTGACACAGCACAGGCCAGTGGATTTTACGCAGATCGGCAACCTTCCCAACAATTTCACTTCGTACAGCCGATTGCAAGCTAAAACCCTGGTAAACTTTCTACTGAACGATGGAGTATACAAATTAAAATAGCCTCCACGGGATCATAAAGGACTTACTCTGAGGTAGGAGTTATAAATCCACCAGTTTTGTCGGCGTTTTCTGTCTTATCAGCGACATCCGCCATTTTTACTCGGTGAGGTGTAAAATAAGACTCGGAGAGGGTTGCTGCCGGAACAAAATACTCGGAAAGGCGGCTACCGATTCTCCACGGTGACTTCGGACATACAGGCTGCCAAAAAATACAGTTGGTTCTTCTCAAAGTGGAATAATTTCTTTAAAAAAAACTTTTCTTTTCCAATGAAATAACATATGAAAACTAGAAGCGGTAAGATATTTTGTGGTGAAATCCTCATTGGCATTGAAAAGACCCATTCGTTCCCTCACGACGTCACATGGGGAAACTCTGTATTAGGCCACCTAAAAGATAAAATTAGATTCTCGTCCTTTTTTTTCTCAAGCTGATGGCAAGGGAGGTGGCTTTTTATTTTTATTTCTTATTTCTGTGGACTTATTTTGGGCTTTTGTCAGTGCTGGAGATTCTATGCCACAACCATACTAATGTTGTCTCGTACCCTGAAAAACCCTTACTACCACTGCTAGATGTCTCTGGTGGGGCTAACTTGGTGTTTGGTATGAGAATATGATGAGAATGCTTGAAGAATCATTCTAAAACCAGTGACAAAGTCAGCCCTATCATAGTTACAGTGGAAGTCAACACAGGAAATTTGATAGGAACTTAAATGGGACACGTAAATATCTCATTTCAACGTTTGTTTGACATGTTGGAGTGTTTTTTAATAAAAATAAAATAAAATGGAAATGAGGCAAGGCAGCAAATTTTGGCAAGGGCGGGGACGAGAATCTAATTTTTTTTAGGTGGCCTTAGAAGGATAACCTGGAGAATTACGATTTTCGTGGTTTCACCCCGTTTGACCTTAAAGTTTTGTGCTTTACAAATCACTTACATCTTTCCAAAATTGACTGAATTTGATCACCGAAGTTCTTCCGATGTATAGGAAAGATTCTTAGGGCCGTATTCACGGACCGCACTTTAGCCTAAAGTATAGCTGAAGTTAGACTTTCTCTATGCTTGAAGCATTGCGAAAAGTCAGACTTTAATGAAAGTGCGACCCGTGCATACGGCCCTTATTATTTTTGATTGTTATAAATGAGTCATAATTATTCAGTATCCACACCCTAAAAATGCTGCATTCTGATTGGGCAATGGTTTTCTGACCGCCTCATGCTTGCCTGAGGCCCAATTTCAGCAGGGCTTTGTGTGGAGTGTATGAAGAGGAACGAGACCGAAGCCCTGCTGTGGGAGGATGCTGATCTACGAATATTTAATGAACTGTCGCTTGAGTAGGTAGAGTATGTCCGGTAATTCTCGTGTCAGATTTGACAGCCTGTTTTCGCCGCCGAAATTTTTGGTAAGATACTACTTTTGAAAACATCTCGTCATGAGGCAGATTAGGCTAAATCCTGCAATGGAGGAGGATGTCCATCACCCCTGTGGCCATTCACAAGTTTTGTTGATTATTTTTTCGTGCTTTGAAGCTTTGAAGAAGAATTGAATGGCAGGACGATCAAGATAATTTTGATCAAGCATATTATAGAAAGCAGACATTGGTTTTGGTTTAACGATAAACTTAGATCATTAACGAATTCAAAACCAAACACATGGAACAAAACTTACCAGTGTGTTCAATGTAGAATTTGGCGTCTTGTTCAGAAAGGATATGCGGAAAGGCGGCAAAGTGAGCATAGTGAGCATTTGTTGAAGCTTCAGCGAATATCATTTTAGAATCCACATCGGAACCATTTCTTTCATAAAAACGGGTGTGGCGGCCACTTTTTCGGCATCCATCGAGTAAAAGATTGACTTTTCTACCGGGGAAGTCAACAGTAACGACTACCAAAACCCACTGCTGTACTGGCGGTTTCCCGGGAAAATATGTGCACCACATACCATCTTTGTCTTGAGAGCAAACCCAGTACTTCTTACTATTCCCAAAACTAACTGTAAACCATTTATTCGTCATGTGGAAAAAGCAAAATCCCGTGCTTTTTTTGTATGGTCTAATATATATGTACGTTACTATTGAAATCTTTCTATTGAAGAAGTCTGGAACAGGTTGGTAGAATGCACCTCCTTGACCTCCGTAGCTAACCGACAAAACGGTGCCGAAAACCGATGATGATTTATAGGTTGCCCTTTCTCCGACCCTTAAAATGTACACACATGGGAGCCACGGTGGTGTAGTGGTTCGGGCCTCCGACTAGCGGTCAGAGGATACCGTGATAGACCGTGAGGAAACTTCGCACATCGCACATCGCACGATCTGCAGTTGAAGTGCAGTCGATTGACGCATGTAAACCTTGTTACGAAATCGACACCTCTTAGGCCCAGGGCCTGTATTCATATAACTTTCTAACATAAGCCCTGGTTACACTGCATTAAAACCCTCGTCGCACCCGGGCTTTTTCTGTTGACACCTGTTAAAAGCGCGGGTCTAATATACCAGGGGATGAAACCCCCGGTGCTAATTAGCCCCTCAGAGCTCAAACGGTTTTTGAAGTGCAGGAACAGCAACAGCAGCAGCAGCAGCAGCAACAGCAACAGCAACAGCAATAGCAACAACAACAACAACCTTACATTGTGACACAACCTCAAAGTGCTTTACACAATAAGAACTAATATGATAATATAAAACAATTTAGAAAACATCATGGTATTGATTACATAGCCTCGCGCAACCAGCCCCTCGGTCATACTCCGAGGTCGTCAGACCGAGGGTCTGGCACGGAACGCAATTCTCATTGTAGTGACCTCATTTCGATGATTCGAAATGAGGTCAGCTTCGCTGATTGGCTAGTCACTACCAATGTATTATGCATGCATGCATGAAGTGCAGTGTAGTTGTGTTCTACGTCATCAGTTTTAGGTAGATTGTCCGCCATGATGGTTTTACAACATTACAAGTCAAAGTAACCATACGGACCAGACTCTAAAATTGGAAATTTATTGGAAATTGCAAGAGTCTGGTGGCACGAGAGTATTAATTACAGTGATGAAAAAGAAAAGGCATGAATAGACATTGACATAAGAATAGGCCTTTAAGAACTAGTCAAAATGTTTCAAAAATAAGTGGGTTTTAAGAAGGGACTTAAAAGAATTTACGGAACTGGCCATTCTGATTTCATTTGCCAAGTCGTTCCAGAGGAGAGGTGCGGCGTACGAGAAGGAGCGCGCCCCAAACGTTTTTTGACAAAAGTCGACAGGTACAACCCGAATCTCGCGTTCGTGACGTGCTCTCTGACGAGTGCGAGTAGCAACGCTGTTTGGTTCGGCTAGTCTGGTTCCCTGACCTGCTGTATGGTGGCGCTGACTGATGGTGCGATACAGAGGTCAGGCAGGCGCCACCGTTAATACTGATCACGTGATCTAAAATTGTCAAGATCCTGACAATTTTGCTGTGACGTCACTTAGTAAGAGGATGTTTCGCTACATCGAACATCAAGCCGATTGTGCAGCCTTTTGACCCTACAACTTCGGAATTATTTCTCTTGCGATACCTGTACAGGACGATGCAGAGGCAGAGCTGATACTGGTGCACCGAAAACATACAGAACACCCAGCATTTTGACAGTTTTCACACACAAATGTACAACTCGTTCACCGAATCCCAATATCCCATATAACGGTCAGTGCATGACTAATGTTCTATTTTGAGCTCAGTATCGACGAGGCGCCTGCCTGACCTCTGTATCGCACCATCAGTCAGCGCCACCATACAGCAGGTCAGGACTATGGTTCGGCCAGTACCTGACGAGTTACCAAAGAAGTCAGGTATGATGGAACGGAGTCATGTACAATCTTGTAAGCCATCAGTAACATCTTGGATTCAATGCGGGCACTGACTGGTAGCCAATGTAATTTCATTAATATAGGTGTAACATGATCCTGTTTGTTCGCACGTGTAACTAGTCTAGCCCTAGGGGACCCCACGTAACACCGGTGTCACATACTTTTTGGCCCCCTGCCAAGGAAAAAAATATCTCATAAAACAAAACAAATACACCCTCAAAAACCCAATGTGACACCCATGTCACATTTTAGTACGCCCAGTTGTTGATAGGTGGCTCTGCTGTTGGAAGCATGTGGCCTCTTCAATGGCTGCCCCCATGCTCCACACTACTTGTCTCAACAAGGTGAAAATACCCAGCTGTGGTGCAAAGCAGAGGTAAGTACAGATAAAAACCTATAGTTATCTTTGAAGATAGATACACATAGAATATGCACATACCTCTACAGGTTATTTGAAGGAAATCGTAAGTATGAACTAGGTGCACCTTACTTCATGTAACACGGGTGTCACACTGGGTATTGGGGAAATGAGACTGGGCACATGAGGTCTATGTGCGGTTCTGTTCGGCAGACGGAAAGAGGCACTTTAGAATCATTTCAATTGCATTACATATATTTTTAATGATTTTAAGAATAAATGGTTGTTCTTAACATTGATTTTGACATTTTTCCTTCAAATTTCGGACCCCGGCGTCAGGTGGACCCCAACCAAGTACATCAAAAACAGCAATACCATGTTCATTATGTGTGATTTAATGAAAGTAAAGATGGTGAAACACAAAATACAGAATCATAAGATAATTCTGATAATTCGGCCGGTTAGTGCTCCGTTATGTGTACCATGGCCAGCTGCCTACCCCGAAAAGTACCTACACCGTATAAGAGGGTAGGGAAAGCCATTGGAGGTCACTGTAGAGTTCTGAGAAGAAGAGTAACTTGAAACTGTTTTATATCTTGAAAAGAATAAAGTTGAATTTATCTTTGCAACATAATGTCACTTTTTTTTAACGAACGTTGTGACCCAGTGCGACATATGTGTCACATTTTCAATAGTAGGTCAAATGAGGTCAGAGGTCAAATTTGGTACCAGATCTTTGAAACTAGCCCCAAACTACTTCAGTAACCAAAAGATTGAATTTTTTTGGTCATGCCAAACATTGCTTGGGTTCCCTAGGGCTAGCTGCAGAGTTCTGAATCGTTTGTAATCGAGCTATCAATTGAGAATAAATGCCATATAGGAGACTGTTACAGTAGTCGAATCGTGAGGTGATAAATGCATGTACAAGTTTTTCAGTAAAAGGACGTGTTAAAATTCTCCGTATCTTTCCAATTTTAAACAGGGCATGAGAAGCTGTTTGACAAATTTTGGAAACATGACTGGCCATAGTGGCTTGGTTATCGAAATACACACCTAGATCTCTGACAACTGATTGACACTGATTGATACCTATCAAGGTACTACGCTTAGACACCAAAATAGGTACCCCACCTATACTTATATCAAGCCTGTATCGCTCGTACAGCTCATTGTCATCGTACTCATGTAGTGGGTGAAGTCGGTCATGTGTCGGTCACGAAATACTTTCTCGCGTGGAAAAGACCTCCTGTGTATTTCAATCTGCCCTCCTATCATTAGCACTGCCATTTTAAAGTGTGTATGGTACACAAACTAACATTGATGTCCCCCTTTACCTAAGTTTATACCACCTCGTGAGGTGTCATACATCTAGGGGGATATATAGGCACCCCGCCAAGGCTAATATGCTTTATGAGTATGACCTTATGATAAGTATCCCATTTAGGTGCCAAAATAGGTACCCCACCTACATTTATATCACTTGGGGAGTTTTATGAATACGGGCCCTGAACATAAACTCATGACCATTCTTATTCAGGACTTTCTGTCACATACACAACTATCTAGGCCTAAGTGGGCGGGGCTTAAATACCTAGAAGCGGTCTTAAATCGGTGAAACTAGAGTATTTTTATTCCAAACAAAATGCATGTACATGAATAAGGGTTTGGACAAATGTTCCTGTTCATATGTGTCTTATGGGTTAATACATGTAGTAACTAGGAAATGATCTTTTTGACGAAAACATGAAGAACTGTGATTTTTAAGTTTGTTTTAGCTTTAAATTGTTCTTGAGGAGAGCGAAAACTCGCGCTTTGGCTGTACATTGCTGCAGTATTTCATAAATTGGGGTTGAATTAGTTGCCTTGCCGTTATTTAGGCCGAATCGGTTAATGTCGTCCTGGGTATAACAGAAATATACCCCGGTTCAATGTCGTCCCACAAAACTATACCCTGGGTATACAATGTAGTTCGATCTACAAAAGTAGACCGAGGATTGGATACAGCAACTGAAGACGAGATTGTTCTTGCAATTCCACATGACCATGCACAAGCATGACAAGTCGAAAAACATCGCTCTCGCGCCCGACACGACGGGCACCATTTTAATATATCGTACCGACAGTCATAAAAGAATTTTTCGTGCCGTTTATCGTCACTCAAATCCGCAACAGTACTCGCAGCACGGCTGATGTAATGTCGATCCGGACGTAGATGAATGCACGACACCGAACAAACATATGACGCAGATCGGCTCTGTTCGTTTGCTCATTTCTTTGAAATTGTGAGCTAAACTTGCGATAAGTTTGGACGATTGTGTTAAGACAGATGTTAACAGTTGACCCATGCTATCGATGAGCAGAAAAGCTGACGATATTGACTCTGGTATTTTGACGATGATGATTGCAATACTGCCGTCTCAGTTGAAGCGAGAAACAAAATGGCGGCCATTCATTCCTAACTCGTATCTAGGCTCAAAGCTACGGTACTGGGTATACTTTTGTACATGTAGATCGAACTATACCCAGGGTATAGTTTTGACATTGAACCTGGGTATATTTCTGTTATACCCAGGACGACATTTACCGATCCGGCGTTATTTACATGTAGGGTGAATAATGTCATATGCTATACATATATGATATGATATTGTTAATCCCTTCTGAATGCAGGGTATTGTGTTGAATGGGAGATGTTTACTCGATGAAATCCGTCGTTCAAATGAATCATCCGCTATGTTGGGATGCTGGTCTCATGACCAGTTTTCGGGAAACGTGATTTTATCAGAGAAGGTAGGCTATTCCAAGTGTGTTCTTCCCCCACGGTAAAAGGAATAATATCGAAGTACATGTAAATAACCAAATACGTGGTCAAAGCATCAAAATGTATGAATGCGAACGTTTAGAATGTAACAAACGAGAATAAATTTGACAACTGCCAGATGTTAAAGAATTTATTAGTTTCATATGCACGCAGNTCCACGTTTCAAATTATGATAGGAACTGGGACATATGGAATTTTCAACCCATGCAAATCATGCAAAATCTAATGCTCTTTCTTTATCTCCTTAAGTTAGTTTTTTGCCGTATCCCCGCAGTTAACTATCCAGACCTTGGGATGATCGAAGGGTTGGCTTCTGTCATACTTCAGAAGCCAGCGTGAGTGTCCGACGCATGATCGAGATTGCAGGACCCTCACATTCGACACCAAACCTCAATGGATGATTTTGTCGGCATCCAGTCATGGGGCTGTGGATGGTCTCGTGATAATTCTGCCGCATCACCTGACGCTTCGCTTTGTTATGAATCTCAATATGGGGATGTTGGCATCAAAATTTGATCGTGCAAATGCAGTCACTCGGCATCTGAAGTATGCATCAAGCCTTACTCTGGCAGCTCATTGAACTTTAGCCTGGCTCCCTGGCCACCGTCTAGATGGCGCTGCGTAGACGGAGGCCAGGCAGTAGCCGCTGAGCATGGTGAGAAGTCACGTCATTACACCGGGGATGACCTATTTTGGGCAGGAGACTAAGCCAGCCCACCAATTTTGAGTAATCGATTCGACCAAGTAAAAAATACTTCAAACTCATAAATGCTCATTCTTTTCACCGGTGTTGTATGTATCAAGTATTAGTTATCTAAATCCAAATTCGCCCTTTCATTTGGCAGATTAATCGACGACTATAAATCACGAGGCGATACCCTTTCCCAGGAATTCCTGGGAAAGGCAACGGCTACTGCCTCTGGCCACTGTCTACGTAGCGACATCTAGACGGTGGCCATGGAACCAGGCTAACTGAACTTTGTCTCACAGGAAATAGACTTTTGGTCACGAGACAGTAGGGAGGTTGGGATCTGTAACAGCTTGAAATACAGCACTACAGCCCCAAATTCACAGTTGTCATTTCAACGATAATTTTGTTTTTTTCAAACACACTAATTGGGCTAAAATTCCCTAAACGTGGCGGTTTGGCAATTGGACCATTTTGCTTGATTGATTTCTGGTACAAAAGAAAAGGGTTAATGATCAGAATGGCGAAGTTAAAAATATCTGTATCGAATACAATGTGCTGAAGAAAATATAAGCTAGACTTCCACTCATGGAAAAAAAATGGGTGTTATTTTGTTCCTCTCTTTCTCTGAACCAAACACTCAGTCAGTCTTTTCTGTTGTGGAGACTGTCATCTTCGCAGTTTTGCTGGAGTATAGTTGGTGCCGCGTCGTACAGTACAGGTCACAATTGACATCCCTACGGCTTCGCGTAAGTTACTCGTAAGTTATGCGTAACTTACGGCTTTGGTTTCGCGTAACTCACTGCGTAACTCGCCAAAATCGGGTAACTCGCCTCGTAAATCATTGCGTACCTAGCGAAATTCGCGTAACTCACCTCGTAAGTTACACTCGTGAGTTGTTGCGTAAGTTACGAGTGACTTACGCGAAACTTACGCGAATTTAGGGATGTCAGTTGTGACCTGTACTGTAGATTAGTTTTGTCAATACCACATTGCAAATACAAGGGTTGCTAGGTTGGACTTCTTGTGGTATTGTGTCTGTTTAACTTCTTTTCCATTTGGAGCTGCCTGGTGAGCCCTTCGTTGACATCTCAGGAGAAGTAAAACAAACACTCTGGCATGTTAAAATATGAAATTCCCCACCCCTCTGTTCGTTACATAGCATGCACCCTGAATGATTCCCAAGTTAATCTTATCAACACCCTGTTCAAAAATACACCAGTTCCTGTTCTGCTTGGACCTGATCCTGCAGTCTATTCAATAATTAATTAGCAATAAGGCC
The DNA here is from genome assembly GCA_002633025.1 of Notospermus geniculatus. Classification (NCBI taxonomy): domain Eukaryota; kingdom Metazoa; phylum Nemertea; class Pilidiophora; order Heteronemertea; family Lineidae; genus Notospermus; species Notospermus geniculatus. The sequence goes on from NMRB01002359.1 coordinate 54,499, forward strand.
TTGTTTTTTCTGTGCCACCCCTTATGGCTGGATTGTTCAAAACACAGTTAGTACAGGTGCTATTTTGACCTTGGTCCTGTTTCATAAAGTGACTTTAAGCTAATGGTACCACTAACTCAACGCATTTTCCATTTGATTAAAGGTACCATTAGCTTCTTAAAGTCACTCATATATGAAAGATGAAATCCTTGGGAAAACGGAAAAAGCTATGCACTTGCAAATTGCAGGGATTATTTGTTGCGCTGTACAGAATAATCGCTGTAGTTTGCAGCTTCATAGCTTTCTCCATTTTCTCAAGGATCACAACTCAGATTCCTCAGCTGACGAAAACGAACAGCCCCTTTCAAACTTCTGTCCTGTTAGCATGCCGCATGGAAAGAGCACAAAATGTATGGAAAGTTCCCAAGTCTTAAGTCTCTAATGTGCATGAATTCACATGTTCCTAGCTTGTTCTGTGATTTCCTGATGTTTTTAAGGGACAGACTGTGATGAAAGTGTACTAATTTCTCAATTTTCCTCTGTTGTTATGTTTTTCCCTGTGTGCCTTGCTATAATTCTGCTCTCTGTGTTCTTTTCGAATCTCTTTAGGTGGCACCAGAGTGGCAAAAATCAGTGCTTCCACCTCTGATTTTGGGTTTTCTGCCCAGTAACCTATTTTTCAAGTGATGGACTGGCAGGGGGACAGTCCTTGAGAGAAAAGGTCTTCCAGTCACTCTGGTTTCCACCTGCTTTATATAAAATTCGCCCGTTAATGCCAAGAGGAACGTTCCTGATACCAGTCAGTCTTCTCAAAAGTTGAAATGGCTTACCCTTGTCCAGTCAAAGGATGGTTAATTATCTCCAAAATTTTCCCTCCTTCAGTTATGAATGTAACTGCACCGACACTGGTTTCAACGGCACACACTGCGAGCTCAACATAGACGACTGCGTTGGATCACCTTGTCAAAATGAAGGAACGTGCAGTGATATGGTCAAGGTATGTTGTTAACTCATCCTTGGGTTGCGTGTATGGAAAGCTGATTATCCATTCCGGCCTAAACCAGGGTTTACAAACCGTAAACCATGGTTTAGGGCCCTTTAGGTTAGGATAAACCATGGTCTATGACCCATATACCATGTATACTATGGTTTACCAGGCCTTTCCGTTTGAGGGGAGCTAAAATGTGCATGTGCCTCGCAAACAATAGAAATTCTATTGTTTGCGAGGTGCATGCACATTTTAGCTCCCTTCAAACGGAAAGGCCTGGTTTACTCGAAACCATGGTTTAGACATGCCGAAATGGATGTTTTGCTCTAAACCTGGTTTGCTGTTCCTAAACTGCAGTTTAGGACTGTAAACCATAGTATAGAGTCCAAAACCATGGTTTAGAGATCATAAACCATGGTTGGAATGGACAATCAGCTTACCATATGCGTGCTTTCAGTTTTGATGGCAACTAAGAAAAATGTTGAAATTGCCAGTCATACATTGGCCCAGGTAGTGAATCCTTGCAGCATCAGGACTTTTATTGTGCCCTTTGGCGGTTACAAACTGTCTTTGGCTGTAAGGTTAAGCCAGTGACATTTAAAAATATGTCGTGCAATATTGACTTTCTAGAGAAATCCACTGTGAATTTCTCTGTTGCTTTTTTTCCAGGACTACAACTGTTCATGCCATTCTGGGTACACAGGCAAAGACTGTGAGATGGATATTGATGAGTGCGCGTCAACTCCCTGTCATTATAACGGCACATGTCTCCAAAGGTCAAATAAAACCCTATATGATCTCAAAGTGCCAGGATTTGAGGATGCTTTCAATTACTCTACTGCTGATGGTTATGTGTGCCGCTGTCTTCCAGGATTCAAAGGTAAGTGGGGACCAGAACCAGAAGCTCCACTTGCTCTTCCTGTGTTTCCCAGGTTTCCTGTGATCCCAGGTTTTGGCAAAGTAATCTGACCCTCATAGAGGTGTGATCCGACTTTACACTTTAACCCAGTTTTCCACTTTAACTTGTCACAGTTTCCACAGGCATTGGTAGATATGGTAGTTGCTAAACAAAGCAGTGATGTCATGTCAAGAGGTCCATTACGCTGTGCAATAGAGCAGAATTCCAAGTGTTATCATAAAAGGAATAAACAAAGGTTTAACTGCGAACGATGAAGATACTGAGGGATACACTTCATGAGTTGCCTGCAACCAGATGTCTCTCACTGCCTGAATTTGGGCTTTACTCAACAGGCAGGAGTTTCAACATTTTTTTGTGGGGTGGAGTACATGTATATGAAAGAGTCAGAATGAAAATCTGTTAAAGTTTAAAGGGATACTGTCCACATTTTATAAAATGCTAAATTTGTAAGTTGAACCTTTATGTTTGATTCCTTTATGATGTTATGCTTGCAGCGCTGCTACATGGAATAATTGTTGCATGGGTTCCTCATTCACGTCTGCCCACACAAATTCCAATTTTTATTTGTTCCCTTTCAATTTCAGGAGTTGCTTGTGAAATAAACATTGACGAATGTGACCCAGACCCGTGCGTAAAGGGCAACTGTACCGATGGCTACAATATGTACACGTGCAACTGTTTCCCTGGTTACAGGGGTGTCAATTGCAGCATTGATATCGACGAATGCTCGGAACCGGCCAACCCTTGTAAATACGGCAGCAAGTGTACACAGAAAGTTGCTGATTATGACTGTGCCTGTCCCAAGGAGTTTCAAGGAAAAAAATACGGTGGAAAGAATTGTACGACAGAGCTTATTGGATGTGAAAAAAATGGGTGTAAAAACGGTGCGACCTGTGTTCCCTTTTTGGTCAACGAGGAATTAAGTATCCATAATTATACATGTACATGTACAGCAGGATATGCTGGGCGGGACTGTGACATCACCACCGTGGCGTCGTTCAATGGCACAACGCAGTGGCTAGTTGAAACTATGAAAAATGATTCTGTTGACGTGGAATTGGGTTTTAGGACGACTCTTAGTGCTGGTGTGCTTGTTTCTAATGGCAATCCTGTGAACTTCACGGACAGTTTCTACTCCTTGGAAATAGCTGATGGGGAAGTGATGTTAGTTTATAAAATCCCTGGGTCTGAAAAAGTGAAATTAAATGTGATCAAAGTTGTAAATGATGCAGCTTGGCACACGGTAAAACTCAGCATTCAAAAGTTGACCTTGAGTTTGACCTTGGAAGACTGTGGCTTACCAAGTTGTACATTTACCAAGCCTCTGGCTGTGCCGATCGTGCTTGGTCAGAACACGTCATTTGGACTGAGCAACCAAATTTTTGGTGTCTCAAATCTCATAGGCTGCACACGCGATGTTATAGTGAATGGTCAGAAGTTGTTACCATCTGAGTTCATTACAAAAACATCACATCTTGCTGTTGGGTGCCCGAGGACAGAAGTGTGTACCCCCGATCCCTGCAATGGCCATGGAACATGTGTGGATGAATGGGTCAAGGCAAGATGCGACTGTCGAGCACCGTATTTTGGACAAAACTGCGAACATGGTAAGTCAGTTTGAGAACTTTGAAACATGGTTCCTGCAGCTTTTTGGTGAGCAAAATTAAGGCTATAGACGTCACGCAGTGTCCGTCGTCGGTTGGCGTCCGTTGCACGTTTTGTAACCGCTGGGGCTATTGATCTGAAACTTGGTGTACATGTACCCCTATGTGAGAGTAACTCACACACCAAGTTTCGGTCTGATTTGATTCCCAGCTCGGCCACCAGGGGGTTAACATTTAAAGTGCTATTTTGCCTTAACCATGCATTGATCGGATCCTCACCAAATTTTTATCGTATGTGCATCTGATGAGGATAGGCTGTTCACACTATAGTACGTTTGAGTCATCTGGAGCTCGATGGGCGTATGTCAGTCAAACCCTTAGTAACCAGACCACAATGAACTTAGGGTTTACTCTAAACGGTCCAACGACAAACGTGAACGGGAATGACATCATTGTCGTTCCCGTGAAAAATTCGCGTATATCTGGTTAAGAAGTGAGTTAACCAGGAACGTGAACGCCATCTATTGTTTAAGTAATTGGGCATGCATTGTACGTGTGTCACGAACAATGGTAGTTTATATTGGTACAATCTCCGACGCTGAGGTCAGACGGTTTCATCTTACTGACTCTGCCACCTGCAGGTCCGGACTATTTCAGCAGAGGATCGTATATATAGGTCACAGTGGTTTCCAGTAATGCAAATGGAACTGAAGTATTTCATGGTTTTATCCACAAACGAAACCCATGCGACCCAATTTAATTCTCGTTCGTATGCCACGTTCTTACGACAAATCGCCTGTTTCTGTGTTCACCTCTTCCGAGAACGCAATCGGGTGGCGAGAAGCAGTGACGCAATGCCAGCCTTTATTGGCCACGGTTAGTAGTTATGCAATGGGAACAGTGTTGCTGGCATAATTGAGTATGGCCGAACTCACCCCTCTACAAACATTACATCATGCCTATTGGATTGATTCCTTGAATATGGGGTTCACAGCCAAGACCTCCATAAGAAGATCTGTCTAGGCTATTCATTCGGATCACCTGAGCTCAACACCTCCTTCAGGACAATAGATTTAGGAAGAGGAATTCCTGTACAAGAAACGGCGTTCAAACGCGAGTGGGTTTGTCACGTGGCTGCCTACTGACGTCACTCGCGTTCATGTTTGTCGTTCGCGTTCAGGATCTTAACCTCACTA
>NMRB01002359.1:69261-110588 GCA_002633025.1 Notospermus geniculatus
CACTCATAGGAAGGATTAAGGAGCGTTTCAATCACGGTCTCGACTGGTACCACGATCCTCCGCTAGGAATGATACCAATCTAATCACGGCGGTGTGTTGAATAACTTTCCGCAATAACTCCTCCCACTTGTAGTACTTGTGGCGCTGTAGTGTGGCGGCGAAAATCACTCTCCCGCGAGTGGATCAGGCTTTTACTGCTATCACAATGCATAAGCGTACTTTTCTTTGAAGAATACGTCTTGTAATTGGCCCCGCCTCCTATTCATGACCCGAACGTAACATGAACGTATGCCTTGGTCACATGCTGTAAACTCACCAATCATTGATGGCGTTCCATGAGTCATGGACGAAAATTTTACGTTTTTGTTTCGGACTTTAGTCCTTTACCTATTTAGACCCTAAACGTCACTCAGTTTGAAAGTCGTGCCATTTTAAAACCTGCGTCTGAGGTAGGTACGCTGTTCGTGTAGCTGAAAACGAATTCTGACATCTCCATCATTGACAAGCTCAATGCCTGAAAAAGATTTTGCCAAAAGTTCCCAATCGTCTAAGTCTGACCCACCGACTTGACACTTTGCGTCCTTATGGTGTTCCTCATCAGACGATGAAGATGGTTTTAATTGCTAATCAAATTCATGTTTTTCTCGGATTTTATGATGCATAAACGTCAAAGTCACGTTTGTTCATTTCCATGATTTTGCGAGCGCTAGCTGAGAGACGTTCCACTATCGATCGCCAACCTCAGACGCGGGTTTTAAAATGGCACGACTTTCAAACTGGGTGACGTTTAGGGTCACCCAGTTTTGTCCTGGGTGACGTTTAGGGTCACCCAGGACAACATTCACCCATTCGGCGCCAGTAGGCCTATACGTAGCCTACACACATGAGCTTAGACACGTTAGAGCTGTGTATTTTTCATGTTTGGCTATCTATCGCTAAAAGTACGGAACAGTCACACCAAAGTAGTTCTCAAAACGTCCTGTCCCGTCCTAAAAAAATGGGCCTGGCACAGAAAAATGAGTCGGAATGCGCACAGAATAAGAAGAAGACTCAACATGTTCAAGGTGACACAACGGACTTTGTGCGAACAGCTAAGGGCCCAGTGAATTCTTCTTGCTTGTCCTGACCATCTGTGTCAATTTCAGTGTATGTTCACTATCGTCCCATTACTGATCAGTGGGTCTTTACAATAAATGAATTATTGGTAAAGTTATCAATAACCGAGTTCGTGTCAGTGTTAGGGACTGTGTTTCTTGAAGGACGTGTATAATTGTTAACTCTTCTGGAGTTCTCATTCTGATTTTGTTGGAAAACTCAGTCCAGTTTCTCCTATTAGTGGATTTCATTTTAGTGACCATGGTTGTTGTCGTTACTATTGTTATCATACTCGCAGTGTTCGGAGCCATAGTAGCCGTCATGTACTGTTCTCGCAGCAAGAGGGACTGAAGGATGCCAGGCTTGTATAGAATGGATAAATCATGGATAATTGTGATAAAAATGAGGTGCAGAGAGTTGGAGTGCTGTGTTTAAAGCCTGTAGCGCACATCGACCTTGCGACTGGAAGCAACTACCGGCAATGGCGTTTCCGGCAACGGTGGGCGAATGGCTGGAAACAGCAGCAACTGATCAGATGCTCAAACAGGCCGATGTGCGCGCTATTGCTGACCGTTGCCACTAGTTTCAGCCGGTTGCTCATGTTCTACTCATTGCCGACCGTTGCATGTAGTTGTCTTCAGTCACTTTCAATGTGTGCACTCTGGCAATGAATTTGCTTTGTTTGTGGAGCACACTTCGTCATGTGATGGAATCCCGAGTGGTCCGCTCGGAAGACATGGACAATTTCCATGTGGCATTCAGTTCAGTTGCCTGTTCGAACTGGATTGTGCCACTTGTTGCCGCAATTACTAGTCGTAACCGATGTGCGCAGAACGCATACATCGATTGTGACTGTTGTGTTCAGTTGCTTTCAGTCGCAAGGTCGATGTGCGCTAGGCTTACCTCATATAGTGCTTTGGGTGTTACCTCATAAGTGCTTTGGGTGTTATATAAATCTACGTGTAATGTCCTATCTTTCCAGTAGTGCTTTTTGGCGTATCTGAATTGGATTCATTGCGAACTTGAATGTGCTAAAAAGAAAGACATTTTTAATGGTGTTGACATCAAAATAATAGTACTGTGATCTGCGTTTCCGGATCGCAGTTAAAAGTGAAGAGCATGGACTATGAAGGATACATCCAGATATTCGTCTTCTGTTGCTTCTTCTACAGGTCGGTGTGAAGGTGAACGGCCATGTCAGTCGTTGTCTAGCCTTCTGACATGTCTGAGCACAATGTGACCCAAAAGTACATGTAGCAACCGAAAGGGTTACCAGCAACAAGTGCCTGCCTTTGAGGGAGCGGTTCACAATATTGGCCTATTCCTGCATTATTTTCAAAGAAAGGTCAATAAGTTGTGTTCCAGATCAAGGCGTATAGTGTTTCTACGAAAAGGTCGTGGACGCGGACGTTTTTCGCACGGGTTTAAGTATGGGTTTGGGGTATTGTCAGTGAAAGTTTCATCGTTTCTTATCATGCAAAAGGATGATGCAATACCATGTGGGCAGCATGTGTGTGCGGAAAACATTCCCACGCACATTCGATTCGAATAGCCACATCTGCGCCCCTCCGTCCGCTCCGTGCCGGTACCCATCTCAAGGAAATACGTCAGATCCGTTTTTCTGCCCGCTTCCGCCTCTGTGCCCACCGCTTCGAGGAAATGCAGCATTACTGGGATTTGGCACTGAAGTTAAGGATGCAATGAAAGGAGAGTCCAGATCAGGGCCATATTTAGCGAGGGGGGGCAAGGGGGCAGTTGCCCCCCCCCCCAGAGTCAACCAAAAAAACGTGATTTTCATGTGGATTTTTTGGCAAAAATGGTCGGAAATGGTCTTCTGCCCACCCCCTCTGGGGAAGGGAGGCTTTTGCCCCCTGGATCAAAAAGCTAAATACGGCCCTGGAGATACATGTAGTATTGTATGCGCGTCAAATTGCACTTTGAGCTACAGACTTTGAAACCAAACAGAAAATCTTGCAGCCAGTGGTGACCAAGTTCACTTTCTGATCACTTTAACTGCCAAAAATAGGATGTTAGATTAAAACATTGCATTTCAGATAATTTGTTGCTTAGGTATTCTTATTTTGTGTAATTTCAGGTGTGAGACGGACATTAACGAGTGTCTCTCCAAGCCATGTGTGAATGGCACCTGCAAAGACAAAGTTAATGATTACGAGTGCTCCTGCTTTGCAAATTTCACCGGCAAAAACTGTGATGTCCCGGTGAGTAATTGCAGTATATCTAGAAGGCTTAACCACTTCATTCAAAGTCCTCCGCAGTGCCGTAATGCTTCATTCATATCGAGAAATACAGTACGTTGCACAATTGACTTCCCTTCCGCGCCGCGCACCACCCGCGTACCACATGCAGCGTCATTCTCGTATCATCCTCGTATCTCTTCCGAGGATGTGGCGCGGCGTCATGGAAGCATGCAGTGAAGACGTAACGTCATTCACCCAACGTCACGCAACAGAGACGCGTGACGTACCCGTACCATCCGCGATGAACTGAAGGTTACCTTCCGCGCCACGTCCGAGGAAGGTACGCGGATAAAGGGAGGTCAGTTGTGCAACGTACTATAGTGGGAATATCGCAATGAAACTTGAATTATAAGATACTGACAAGAAAGATAAATCGATTGATGTATGGTAATTGTCAGATTTGACACGGCCATTACAGAGACATCGTTCAAACCTCGCGCCATTCGAAAGTGGAATGAAGAGTAGTTATGACCACACTATACCCAGGGTATAGTTTTGTGGGACGACATTGAACCTGGGTAAATTTCTGTTATACCCAGGATGACATTAACCGAGTCGGCTCAACTTGCTCAGTCTAAAGATCCAATGAGGAACCGGCGTGCCGTTTATCCCGACAGGTCGGCGCAGCGATCGATGTGACCGAACCGACGTCATTGACGTCGTTTTATGTGCTGACGTTGCGTCATGAAAAAATCTGCTGTACATTTTTCTACAGGAAAAAATAAGATAAAGACGTTGCCGTTATCGCCATCCTACCTCTTTATTTTAAGAAAAAAAGCAAAGAAATTGCAGAAATTTTCATCCGCAACAAGATGGTGTAAANTTATTTGTCATTATTTTCATGAAAGGCAAAGGATATAAACAAATGTAACCTTATAAATACAAAGTATACAATGTATTTAACATGTGTTGTAAACGGCATTTTAAGGACTTGTGTATTTCTACTACTTTAATGACATTTTGCAAAGGTCTTTTGTTTCAGTTGAAATAACGGGAAATTCGCCAATTTTTCATTCTTATAATCTAGTTTAACCTCTTAACTAATCACCCTGTGAAAATGGGTTTTGTCACTTTATTATAAATAATCAAAAATTTATTTGGGACAATTCAACCTTAAGTATACAGCCCCTTTTAATGTCATGCGACTGAAAAAATAGGGTTGATTTCACGCCAGAAGTTAATGGAAATGACTGGAAATCACGTTGAAAAAAGAAACTTCGGTCTCATCGATCGCAGCGCCACGTTGTGACGTTAGTTCGTCCGGTTCCTCATTGTCCTCTCGCGATGAAAAAGTTCCTGTGCACTTTCATTCAATTTTGACTGAGATAATAAACTTTTTCAGCTAAATGAATCGGGATCGCCGTAATCTATAAATAGAATCGGAGTCTATAAATAGAACCGTGCGTGGAAACATGAGATGTATGCATGGCACAACGTCGTGCCTGTACATTCTGTGCACAACATCCTGTTTGATTGTTCGCCAGTTCGTCGTCACAGATGCAGCATTCGAACACCGCCATCTTTCGTCAACATAATAAACCAGCTTCTGGCAAAAACATTTGTGGTGTGGTCATGAATTCACTTTCAGTGAATTCTCAGTTCTAGTTAGAAATTAATTCCTGATGTGACGACTATAATAGATTCAAGATGACGGTGTGTGATTCTCTGTTCAGACACCTTGACTGGCACAACCAGTTGGCTTTAACCAGGAACATTTCCGTGGAATTATTTATACCATCCTTTGTCCTTGTTTCAGATTGGAGTTTCTTGTAAGGAAAACCCTTGTAAGAATGGAACATGCACAGATGTGAATATCACAGTTCCTAATTCTTCGGTAAGTAGCTACTGACGTAGAATTGCACTTGAAATATGTGACCTACTCCAGCAAAAGGAGGCGCTTGTTGCAACCGAGGAAAGGGTTAACGGCCTTACAACACAGTAGCAGAAATGTACATGTGTCTCAAATGATAGCGCATATGCCATGCCATCTTACGGCGGCACCTAGAACTACTTTCGACGATCTATTGAGCAGCTTGAATGCTGTCAATTAAGGGGACTGTTTCAGTGTTCTCCACACCAGTTAAAAAAAGGGCGGTCCGCCCCTCTTAAAAATACCGACGGCAAAATCCCCCCTCTTAAAAATTCGTCCGCCCTAATATTTATGTTTAAGATCGCTCAATTATGCATCTCAGATGCACAGAAAACGCATCTCAGAGCACCTAAAATCCAAATTTCGCTGGGGAGGGACCCCCCAGACCCCCCGACAGAAGGCACAGTGCACATGGGCACAGTGCTTTCGGCACCATGCCCACTGCCGCCCCTCTTAGAGCAAAACCCGTGGAGAACACTGTGTTTATGTCACAGTAATGCGACATTGGCAGTGAAAGAGTTAAGAGGGGAAAACATCCATCTAGATAAAACATCTGATAAATCCAAAAATGTCAAACACATTGTTTGACAGTGGAGGAGTAAAACAAAAATAATTGTAAAATTTCATTTTAGGTTTCGTACAGCAGCTTCAACTGCTCGTGTAACCGAGGGTACGAGGGACGGGCTTGTGACACTCTCATCAACTACTGCAAGGTGAAACCCTGTAAGAACAAGGCAACATGCAAGAATGACTATGTCAAGTTCAACTGGCGGTGTGAATGTGTGCCTGGTGAGTTACTTCGTTGATTTGTGTTTACAAAAAGTTTGTTTCCAAAGCAGAATCAAGAAGATAACAGTTTTCTGTTCCCGCTGTCTGACTGGGCTGGTACGGGTACCAAATGTGACCCGGCACAACAAAATGAGTACGAGGTCGCACAGAAGAAGACCCAACATGTCCAAGGTGACACCAACGGTTCGATGATTTCAGGATTGTCTGTCCATTGTGAAATTTGACTTTGTCGATTTCTGTAGTTGTTGTCTGGTTTCATCTTCGGTCTTCTTCTGTGCGACTTCCGACTCATTTTGTTGTGCCGGGTCACAAATGGCAGTTTTACATGCTGAATACCTCAGTTAACCACGCAGTGCCCTATCCCATACTGGGACGATGCAGGGACCAGTTTACTGGTCTGTGAACGTCATAATGCTACCATGATGTTATGTACAGTACAGGTCACAATTGACATCCCTACGACTTCGCGTAAGTTACTCGTAAGTTATGCGTAACTTACGTATAACTCACGGCTTTGGTTTCGCGTAACTCACCGCGTAACTTGCCAAAATCGCGTAACTCGCCTCGTAAATCACTGCGTCGCCAGCGAAATTCGCGTAACTCATCTCGTAATTACGTGTAACATAGCTCGTGAGTTGTTGCGTAAGTTGCGAGTGACTCACACGTAACTTACGGGAATTTAGGGATGTCAATTGTGACCTGTACTGTATGTAATGCACTAGCATCGCATACCAAATGCATTACAGTACGGATCACAATTGACATCCCTAAATTCGCGTAAACTTACGCGCAACCTACGAGCTATGTTACGCGTAATCAGGTCTTGTACAGTACGTTGCACAGTTGACCTCCCGTGACGCGGAAGGTATGCTGCAGTTCATCGCGTATGGTACGGGTGCGTCACGCGTCTCTGTTGCGTGACGTCGGGTGAATGACGTTACGTCTTCAATGCGTGCCTTCCATGACGCCGCGCCACATCCTCGGAAGATACATGGATGGTACGCAAATGACGCTGCATCTGGTGCGTGGCGCGGAAGGGAGGTCAATTGTGCAATGTACTGTATCTGCGTAACCTGTACGTGTATCTTACATGACATTCACACAGTATTACATGCGTATAATTCGCGTAAGTTACGCGTAACTTACCTGGTGAATTACCAAGATGAACCCTACGGCAAATTGTGACCCACTCTGGCGAAACAGTCGCATGACGCTCAGAAGGTGAGCCTAAACGAACCGAGATGACACCAGGAGAGAATGGAAGAAATAGATTCTTTCAGATTTCACAATAGGCAGACAATACTGAAACTGACAAACATTTGGTCTCAACCTGCCAAGGTAAGAGCGACATGCGTCTGGTTTTGCCAGAGCGTGTCACAATTTGTCTGCTGATCATCGCTGATCTCGCTGATCTGGTGATGGGCTGATCAAAAGCCATCACCTCCGCGTTTTTGGAACGATCAAAGTGACCAAGTGATGAGAGCTGCATGTATCGTGTAACTTGCTGGTAAGTTACACGTAACTAGCCTTAAACAAAGCCGTAGGGGTCAATATTGTGATCTGTACTGTACGTAACATCGTGATGACATCATAATGACGCAATGTGTGGTACTGAAGTGGTTAACGCATTTTCCCAGTGCCATGACCTCATTCGTAAGGTAAACCCGGGGCATTCAGCGCAACCCCAATTTTGGGCCCTTTTGCGAAAAAAGGGTGTGCCTTATAGTCCATAAAATAGGTGGCAGTGAGAGGGTTCGTTACAAATCCCATTTGGCGTTTGTGTCAGCTATTAATGCACTATGGAATCCCACTGGAGTCGATAAAGTCACACAAGGATCAGTACATTGTACATGTTCTATGACACTATGGGCCGATTTCACAAAGGGCGTTTAGTTCAATCAGCATTTTAATTCATACTTATTCAGGTTAAGGGCCTAGAAAAGCATTGTTTCGCTGCCTGTGCAGTGCTTGATCGGCGGCGTTTACCTGCAGGATAGTCACACACGTTTAAAATTCCTGCGTACCGTATGTCCAGGATGACAGTGCGTATGTCCAGGATGACAGAAGAAAAGAGCTGAATGACACTAAACAAGGCCTCTTGAACGTTCAAATATTCTTTTGTAGTCCTGGGCAAAAATGTAGGAATGTTAAACGCGTGTGACTATCGTGCGGATAAACACCGCCATCAAGTGTCGTTCTTGCAACCAAACAAGGCCTGTAACCTGAATAAGTATGAATTAAAACGCTGATTACCGGGTGGGCTAAAACGCCCTTTGTGAAATCGACACTATATTAACTCCCTGATGTTTTATAACATCTGACTGGTGTCTCTTCTTTGTCCATTTACAGGCTATGAAGGCATTGACTGTGCAACTGAGATAGACGAATGTGCTGTGAAACCCTGTAAGCATGGAACCTGTCAGGATCTTTTCAATGACTACAAGTGTACCTGCAACCCAGGTGAGAAACAACATAAATGTCATTTTGAAGATTACCCCCCCCCCCCACACACACACACACACACTCTGCGTAATTGCAAGATATTATGCACCAAAACAAAGTAGATATTTTGAGAAAATTCCTGTAAATTGTTATTTCTCAAATGTGTCAGTTCAAAAAATGCGTGGACGCCTTTTGTTGAAAGTGATCCAAGTAAGGTGCTGTTGAAAGTACCGTACATCAAATTGTCGGACTCAAGCCGCAGATAAGACGCACCACCCTATAAGGCGCACCCCCAATTTTAGGCCCTTCTTCAAGGAAAAAGGCCACGCCTTATAGCCCGAAAATTACGGTAGATATTTTGAGAAAATTCCTGTAAGTTGTTATTTCTCAAATGTCTCAGTTCAAAAAATGCATGCCTTTTGTTGAAAGTGATCCAAGTAAGGTGCTGTTGAAAGTACATGACTCATGTTGAAAATGATCAAGTAAGGTGCTTTTGAAAGTACACAGTAGGCCTATATGTGACCCGTTCTGGTAGAACCAGGCACTATACATGTATGTCGCTCAGACCCGTGAGTGAAGCCAATTAGATGCCAAAATTTCACTTCTAAGGGGGGAGGGGGTCAAGACAGAAGTGAAATAATGACACTTCTTTGGCTTCAAGGTATTTTTGATACGGACCCTTATTCTCTTGTTAATTTCAGGTTGGGAGGGCAAGAATTGTGGAACAGACATCCAGGAGTGTAAAAAGGATCCTTGTAAGAACAAAGGGAAATGTACAGAACTACCGGGCAGCTACAACTGTGACTGTTCTGGCACTGGATATAATGGTAAGTTCAAGACAGTGGTGTTTTGCTTCGTACTGTGAACCCTAATACCTGCCGCACACGAGTGCAATTTTGTCTCCAACTATGGAGATTTTTGCTTCCTACGTGCAAATGTCATCGTGTGCGGTGGTCGGAGGCGGAGACGGAGATGGATTTTTTTGCCTCCAAAGCAGATCAAACATGTTTGATCGGAGGAGACAAAAATCTCCTATGTTCAATGACGTTGTCATCGTGTGTGGTGGTTGGAGGCGGAGACGGATGCAAAACAGTCTGACCAATCAAGAGCCGTTGTGACGTCATTTTTAACGTCATGACATTGTTATATAAATGACGTCACACGTGTTTCCATTCGTCCCGGATTTTTTTTTGGTGACGAATGACGTCACGCCACATCTACAGGAGACAAATTTGCACTCGTCTGCGGCGGCAGACGCACCGTGTGCGGTGACAGGATGCTGAGACAAAAAACTCCTATGGAGGCAACGTCGGAGACAAAATTGCACTCGTGTGGGGCAGGTATAAAATATCTGTGACCCTCCGCAACAAAACCAGTGTAAAGTCGCGCGGAAAATGAGCCGAAACGTACCGACATCACACCAGGAGATAGAAATAGAAATTCGCAACAGACAGGCAGACAATACTGAAACTGATAAATGCATTGGTTCCAACTTGCCAACCTCAGAGTGACTGATGATTGGTTTTGTGGTAAAGGTTTACATTTGTCAATTTCGGTGTTGTCTGTCTAATTGTGAGGTCTGAGTGATCATGTCTCTATCTTTATCTCCTGGTGTCATGCCAGTATGTATACGTTCATGTTCCACACGACTTTACACTGGTTTTGTGGCGGTGGGTCACATTTGTGTGGCTACTTTGTTAGGCCAGACTTTTTTTAAACCTTGTTTAGCGCACTTCAATTTCCAGAGATTTGTGGAGGTGGTCGGAAAAAATAAATAAAAATTTATTTTCTCCCTTCACAAAAGCATTCTGTAAAACAAGCAGACATGGCAGAGCGGCGGAAGAAATAAAAATAAAACTTTATTTCAAAATAAATATTCATTGTTCTAACTACGACAGATCACTCATAAAACGACAATTGTGATTGATCTCATAGTGTGGCTCCTGTTCAATGATGTTAGGTGCCGTGAGCTGATTAGATTTTTCGGTGCAGATTATTGGGGCCTTGCATTATGCTATCAATAAAACACCTTGTGGTAAATATTATTACCGGGTACCGTATATTTATTTTTCAGGAACACACTGTGAGGATGAGATCGACGAATGCAGCTTCACTCCTCTAATCTGTCAAAACAAGGCCACGTGTAAAAACGAACCCCCCGGCAGTTACACGTGTGTGTGTCAGTATGGATACAAGGACAAGAATTGTAGCACGGCAGATTGTGATGCTGTCAAATGTCAGAATAGTGGGAAGTGTAGAGTGACATCTGGCGGCCAGTGGGAGTGTCAATGTCTGAAGTATTATGGAGGTAAGAATGTAATGTCCACAGTATGTGCTCTGGAGAGGTTTCCCGCATGAAGCCACAATGCATACATACCGCAATATTGGCTGTCAAAAAACCCTGCCTCAATCAACACTACAGGTCATGATTTCAAAATATCGCACATGGTCGTGTGGTGAAGTTTTGATGTCGTCGTCGGTCAGTTGAGGCTTTACTGCACTCTAATACAGCAGGCCATATGGACGATTCGCTTAGTTTTCCCCTGTGTTTTCACACCAATCCAGCTACTCTTCAATAACATACAAAGGTAATATACAAAGGTAATGAGGTACCGGCAACCTCATAAGGGGCACAGTCCGCGTGAGCTACTGCGAAACTAATGTACTAGGCCAGCCCTGCATACCACGATATATAAATACACACAGCACACCTGGATGACCTATATTTCTGTCCGCAGTGAAGTACACCTGACTGCGGACAAGATTTTGCAGTAGCTCATGCGGTGTGTGTCCCTTATGTTAATCCGTGACGTGGTGCTGACTATCAACCTGGTCAGAACTGCGTCATTGAAAGTGAGGCTAACGTTATTTTCTAATTAATTCTGAATCGCACACCCTGTTTCTAGGCCAAATAAAGCTCAAACATTGGACTCAATTTCTGATTTTATTTTTCTATCATTATGCCCCCACTCAACGAAGTTGAGATGGGGGCATTATGTTCTCAGTTGGTTTCCGCGTCCGCCGCCGCCGCATCCTATTCCGGACTATAACTCAAGAACGGGTTGTCGGATTGATCTCATATTTCTGTGGTGTAATCGGGTGGATCAGAGGAGGTGCCCTATCGATTTTGGTTGTGATCCGATATTCAATATGGCCGCCAGGAGGATATCTTGGAGTTTGCATTCCGGACCGTAACTCAAGAACGGTTTGCCCGATTTATCTCATATTTGCGTGATGTAATGGGGTGGATCAGGGGAGGTTCCCTATCGATTTTGGTTGCGACCTGATATTCAATATGGCCGCCAGGAAGACATCTTGGTTTTAGCATTCCGGACCATAACTCAAGAACGGAATGCCCGATTGATCTCATATTTGCATGGTTTAATGGGGTCGATCGGGGGAGGTTCCCTATCGATTTTTGTTGCGACCCGGTATTAAATATGGCCGCCAGGAAGACATCTTGGTTTTAGCGTTCCGGACCATAACTCAAGAATGGAATGCCCGATTGATCTCATATTTGCATGGTGTAATGGGGTCCATCGGGGGAGGTTCCCTATCGATTTTGGTTGCGACCTGATATTCAATATGGCCGCCAGGAAGACATGTTGGTTTTAGCATTCCGTACCGTAACTCAAGAACGGGTTGCCTGATTTATTCCATATTTGTATGGTGTAATGGGCTGGATCGGGGGAGGTTCCCTATCGATTTTAGTTGTGACCCAATATTCAATATGGCTGCCAGGAAGACATCTTTGTTTTTGCATTCCGGAGCGTGACTCAAGAACAGGTGACCCGATATTCAGCGTGATGCACCAGAGCGGGGGCATACTTGCAAACGCCCCGATTGCGTTACATCTAGTTAAGTACAGAATTTCTAAAATATCTTATTGATTTTGGGCCAAAAATCTCTGCAGTAACATAATGAATTTAATCGATAAAGTTGACCAATTTTGGGTAAACAACAACAATGACCGATGTCATGGGTTGTGAATGACACAGTTTTTGGTACATGTAACGTCAGAATGACGCACGATGCCCGATGACGTTCAACAATCGCAAAGCATGCGCACTTGCATTTTAAACAGGTTGATGACCAGCGCTTCCTTTTTGTTTGCCGGTACCCCATTTGTTGAATTGTTGTTTGCACCATGGTGTCTACACCCCACTGAAACTTTGAAATGAGAAGCAAAATGGTTCATCTTATAAATACCATGTAAATATAAGCCGTTTTCAATGCAGGAAATCTCTGCGAGAAGAAAGGACCATGTGTTAGTGTACCTTGCAAGAATTCTGGCATCTGTAGCCAGGACTTGACGAAGATGACATACACCTGTGAATGCCAAAAAGGTAGGTGACTTTCATATAAATAGGTGTAAGCTTCAACTGTCTCTTCACTTCCCACAGTATGCATGAGGTGACACTTTCTCCCTCCCACCTGGTGTCCTGTCTAACCTATACAGGGTGGCCCAGAAAAAACGCAACCGCATACGTAACTCAACTAGCACCCACATAATTGGGATGGATGGATGGGGAATTCTCTTAGGAGCAAATTGAGACCAAGATTGTCAGATTCGGTTGAGTTAGTTTTGATTCTAGAGCCATTTTTGAGAAGCAATGTGGGGGATTTAAAAAGTGTGATGTTGTTTTGAATGGCAAATTACATCAGGTCAGGTAAAAGGGTTCTAAGTGCTATGTAATCATGAATGGTGCAAGTAAAAGTGTCTATTTAGGTGACAAGTACGGGGTGGAGTTGTGCCCCGGCCTCAGTACAGTAAAGACATGAAAGAGAAGAGGGTCTTTCTTTGCATATTCATCTCAATCAGTGCTAGGAATTGATTGGCAAGTCATGCAATGGGACGTGCTGACTTTGCCTCACAAAAATGGCTCTAGAATCAAAACAACTGAACCGAATCGGACAATCTTGGTCCCTAGAAATCGAATCAAAACAACTGAACCGAATCGGACAATCTTGGTCTCTAGAATCAAAACAACTGAACCGAATCGGACAATCTAGGTCTCATTTTGCTTCTAAGAAGATTCTCCACCCATCCATACCAATTTTGTAGGTGCTAGTTGAGTGGAAGTATGCGGTTGCATTTTTTCTGGGCCACCCTGTATATAGCCAGTGGTAACACCGAGCTGGACTGATACAAAAATAGCCACCATAAATTAATGTACCTTCATCACTTGAAAGTTGAATTTGTTGTTATAGCATGACTAACCCTTCATCAGGTAAGGTAACATGCTTCAACTCGTTCTTTTATGCGTAGCAACACTCTCCATGCCTAATTGGTAACAGACCATTCAAATAGATAGATTTGAAAAGTCCTTCGAGCACGACGACGTTGCCTAAAGGTCAAAGGTTACGTCGGCCGGAAGGTACACTTCAATTCATCGCGTATGGTACGTGTACATCACACGTCTCTTCTATGCAACGTCCGTCCACCACACATGAATGTTGTTACATCTTCACTGCCAGGCCTTCCACGGCGGCGTGTGGAGATACGAAGACGGTACGCACATGACACTGCATATGGTACGCGTCATGGAAGGTCGATGTTCAGTTGTGCAGTATACTGTATTATCGCATCCTGAGAATATCAGGCGTTCTTACTGCTCGCTACCTTCGTCACCGCAGACAAACCCCTGAGAGAATTCGCTCGAAACCGTGGAGTATCAAAGCCATTCCAGCAAATGTTCATCCCCACCATCTCATCCCAAGTAGGCCGTTGATTGATACACATGAACTACGCAGGTTTGAACAAAGCTGACCCAGCAGGTCAACATGAAATAACTCCAGCTGCGTATCTGTTTGGCGACGTGTGGCCTGAGAATGATATACATTCTGTGCGATGAATGTAGGATAGGCTGAACTCAACTTATGTTGAATCCAGCGGTGTAAATAGGTTAATGGTCGGCAACCAATGTCAGCTGCTTGGCTGTGAATATTACAAGGGCCGTTATACATGTATATGTGTAACTGATCTCTAGTTAGGGTGAGGTGGGGAAGCTGAGGTACTTCAGCACTGTGCTGTGCGTGACACTACGATATAAATCTACGTGTAATGCTTGTCATCTTGAGGTGACTCAGAAATGGCGTTTGCTTATTGGGCATCTTTCTTTCGGCGCCTGCTAACCCAGCAAATGTGGCGAATTCTCTCAGGGGTGTCTGCGGTGACGAAGGTAGCGAGCAGTAAGAACACCTGATATTCTCAGGATGTATTATCGGGGTGATCTTATAAGTGCATACTATTCTGTCATGCGTGAGAATTTCTAAGATCTTATTCTGTATCTTTAGGCTGGGAAGGCACGAATTGTGGTCAGGACATCAACGAATGTAATTACAACCCGGATCCATGCATTCATGGCAACTGCACAAACTTCGACGGTGGTTACAATTGTACCTGTGACCCAGGTTACACGGATTTCAACTGCAGTACCGATATCAATGAGTGTGCCGGTAGTCCCTGTAAACATGGCGGAAAATGTGCAGATATGATTAACAAGTATGAGTGTGATTGTACTGGAACAGGTGAGTGGTTTGTCAGGCAAGGTAAATTTTGATTGTTTTTGATTGCTTGTTGTTACATCACAGGAAATGTGGTGATGGTATACACCATTCCTAAAACTGAACTGCCGCTTTTTATCAGCTCAGCTGACTACACCGGAACTTTCTTCGAAGTCAAGGATGGTATCCTGGTAGGCCTACCTCCTAAATTCGATGCTGTGTGCGATAAGGCCAAAAAAATAAAGTATTTGTTTCTTGTCCGCACCCGCGTCATTCCCAGGCCCTCCCCGTCATTCCCAGGCCCTCCGCATTGAAATTTTTTTAGCTCACTGGGGTGAGCTATTACAATGGTGATGTGTCCGTCGTCCGTAGCCGTCCGTCGTCGTTGTCCGTTAGCAGGGCACGTTTCGTAACCGCTGGAGCTATTGATCTGAAGCTTGGTACATATATACCCCTAGGTCAGATGACCCACGACACCAAGTTTCGGTCCCATTTGACTCTCAGTTTGGCCACCAGGTGGCAGAAACCAAAAACACAAAAAGTGCAATAACTCCTGAACTAATGACAAGATCATCTCCAAATTTTTATCATTGGTGTAGCTAATAAGGATACATAACATATATAACGGGTTTTTGATTTGACCTACTTTTCAAGGTCACAGAGGTCAAAGTTCGACAAAAGTGACGAACCTGCCACAGTTTGTCATTATTTCACCGAGCAACTTCATATCTTGCATAAACATGCATTGGAGGGGTACCTTTAAAAATACCAAGTTTCGGCTCGATTGGACATCCAATATGGCCGCCAGGTGGCGTAACCTGAAAATCAAGTAAGTGCTATTACTCAGGCTTGACGCAGAGTGCTCAAATTTGATATTTACCTCCATCTAGATGACCTTTACATGCATGTCAAATTTCGGCCTGATTTGACTTCAAACATGGCCACCAGGTGGAATAACCCAAAAATCATCAAAGTGCTGTAACTCAGGAACGCCTTAACCCAAAGCACTCCAATGTGCTATGTGGCCCCCTGCAGATGACCTTTATGTCCATGTGAGGTTTCGGCCTGATCGGACATCCAATATGGCCACCAGGTGGCGTAACCCGAAAATCATCAAAGTGCTGTAACTCAGGAACGGCTTGACCCAAAGCGCTCCAATGTGCTAAGTGGTCCCTTGTAGATGACCTTTATGTGCATGTGAAGTTCCAGCCCGATCGGACATCCAATATGGCCGCCAGGTGGCATAACCCCAAAATCATCAAAGTCTTTTCTGGAAATGACTTGACCCAGATTGCTCATAACTGATATGTACCTCCCTCTGTCATTAGACTATTATGTCCAACCTAGTGAGCACATTGTCCATGGACCATTTCATTTCTCACCAATTTCAAATTTCCCCACTTTGGTTACGCAGCGCCTTCTATACAATGCACAGAAATGCTTCATCACTTGAAATTATCTTTATTTTTCATGAAATCTGTGCTTTAAACATGTAGAGAGATAGTTTGCTGGTGGCATTTCCCCCATCCATGAAGAAAATGGAAAAAAAATTATTTGAAAAAAAAATTTGCATGCCCGCATCAATTTTTGCTGAGTTGCTGGACAAGAAACAGACAATATTTTTTTTGGCCTAAGCCTTACTTACGGATTTATCAGTATCCTGCGAGTGAAGTTGAAAAGTTTCTGGACGGGCGAGAGGATCTGGTAAATTACATCATCCACAGAAATAACAACCAATCAAAAGTGTGCTTTCGGGCAATTTCATTCGCCGAGATGGGTGTTGTGGTCGTCGGTACGCTAGCCGCTGATTTTGCATCTTGCTTTCCCAGTTGTTTGTGGAGTGTACCGCGGCGGCCGGAGCGACACAACGACTGGACGCAGGCAGTGAGCTATGGCATGTATGGACCCCATTTGAAATTGTTTTTCTGGTATTTGAATCCCTTTCCTCACATTGCTACAGGTTTTGAGGGGAAAAACTGCAATGTCGATATTGATGAATGCAAGACAAGCCCGTGTAAAAATGGCGGCACGTGTCACAATACCGACGGATCGTTCAATTGTAAATGCCTGGACCTGTATGTCGGGAAAACGTGCCATTCAGAGAATCCATGCAATACAACCATTTGTCAAAATGGTGGCACGTGCAGCTATAACGTCAGCGAGGCTGATCAGACGGCCGTGGGGCACTGTAACTGTCAGAGTGGATTCACCGGACCTTTGTGTGAAAAATCAGTAAGTATGCTCTCCATTATGAACAAACTTCAAGCCCACGTGTATCACTTGGTCTTAATAAAGATGATGGTGGAGATAATATTGTTGGTCACACAACGGGCATGCATAAGGGACACACTCCGCAGAAGCTGCTGCAAAATCCTGTCCGCAGTCAGATGTACTTCACTGCGGACAGTGAATATAGACCCTGGAGGAGTACTCCGTATATATAGATCGCGGTATGCAGGGCTGGCCTAATACATTAGTTTCGCAGTAGCTCACGCAGAGTGCGTCCCTTATGAGACACGGTCGGCCTACAGTTGTTGAGGTCCTGATGATGTCAGAAATGAATAGAATTCCTTAATGTATGTACCAGTACAGTAAATGAAATGGGCCTCACCTTAGCCATACCTGCCTGCCCACCATATTTGACCATATTTTTTACACTCAAAACTTTGTTTTACACTTATAATGCAGAAAAATACACGGATCCGAACAACTGCAGAATGTTGCGTTTCATTATTTTACACTGAAAAGTCTAATTTTTATGGTCATTCCTCAAAAACAGTACAGCCAGCTCAAAGTTAGGGTAGGCAGGTCTGCCTTAGCCCTTAGGAAAGCAAGTTCTCCCTTATTGTAACCTCTCTCTTTCATTTGCAGACGGGTTCCAAAATCGACCTTGTCATCATCCTTGCCCCTATCGCTGCACTGATTGTCCTCTTGATTCTCATATGTAAGTTGACATTTTAAGGTTTCATTTTGACTTTATCAGTTTTTAGTTCACCCGTGAGCTTTTTACAATGGTGCAGCGTCCGACGCCCGTTAGCAGCGCACGTTTTGTAACCACTGGGGCTATTGATCTGAAACTTGTTACTTAAGCCACGTTCACATTTACTGATCTGAGACCGAATTCCCCAGTTCGCATTCGGGAATGCGCATTGGCTAGGCTGGTCTAGCTTAAGGCACGTTCACACTACGAAGTTTTTAATCGATCTCAGGCCGGTCTAGCGAGTCCACTTCTTGNAAGTTGTTTGTCATGTACCCCAGGGAAGTACTGCCAAGGAACTGGCGCGGCTAAGGTGACAGGCAACTGCAGGTAACAATTTCTGTCTAGTTGCACTGAATAGACTCTGATTGATAAGAAAGTGAACAGATTCAGGGTTCTTTACTGTGTTGCAAGGGCTATTACAATCCAGCTGTACTGAGATAGGGCTGCTCTGTTGTATTTGTCACCAAAGATTGAAATACTCTCAATACATCCTTTCAGTGCTGGTTGGTACTGCAGTGGGGGATCTAAGGGTCCCATGCCTACTGATGCTAGTCAAGGTGGAAAATGTCCCAGTGGATTCTACTGTCCTGTAGGGAGTGACAGACCTGTACCATGTGATGGTGGATGGTACTGCGACCGTGATGGCCTCAGTTCACCGACTGCTCTGTGCAGCCAAGGTAGGGTGTTATAATTCAATCTTAGAAATTTTTCTGTGGGTGAGGTAGTACGTTCAAGATTGGGTTGTTCAATCAGAAAGAATGGTGTCTTCGCATTTTTGGGAAAACATCACGTGAGAATAATTTTGCCATCGACTAATGATTCTTTCTTTTATTAATTTATTGTTAAACTGAGGATATATCAATGGAATGTTCCATTTTTACCACTTTCAGGGTATTACTGTACAGGAAATGCCACCGTCACCAAACCATCTGACGGCAAAACTGGAAACATATGTCCCCATGGTCATTACTGTCCAAAGGGAAGCAAAACTGGCATAGCTTGTTCTCCTGGATATTACCTTGATTACAAAGGAGGATCTATTGCCTCTAACTGCAAGATATGCACAGAGGGTAAGTTGTCCTCAAGAAATATTCTGTCTTGCAAATTACAGCACTATCTCATTCTTTGAGAATGTCCCCCGGACCAATAGGAAGACAAAACAGTTCACCTCTATCCGGATTCGTTCGAGGTTTTCTTTTCTAGGAAATTATTGTAATGGTGAGGGCCTGGCACATCCCACTGGCAAGTGCTCCAAGGGTTACTACTGTCCACCAGGACAGCGTCACCATAGACCAAGTAACTACTCCTGTCCTCGCGCACACTACTGCCCAGTTGGAAGCCCGAAACCTACACCATGTCCTTCAGGATTTTACCAGGTAAAAACTCAAAGAATACGTCAGAAAATATTGCTGGTTATTTGAGTGTTTGAAAATAAGTTAATGGTTGTTGAAAGAATTTTCTACCAAGAGCTGCAGTGAAGCCAATTCTTGTCCTCTTGTTGTTGGTCCTGTACCACTGCCCAATCTAGCTTCGTCAGCAACCATTTCTATCTTTGTATCAATTGTCTTTAGGTTTTGATTTCTACATGCACTATTTTTTAGGATACTGTCGCCAGTTGGCAATGTAAACCTTGTCCCCCAGGATTCTTCTGCAATGCCACCCAAAATCCTGTTTCATTCTTTGGGAACTTCTCCTGTCCCAAGGGATACTACTGCCCACAGGAAACGAAGTTTGCTGAAGAGTTCCCGTGTCAAGTAGGGACTTTCTTGAATACAACTGGTAGGTTTTCCTCGATTTATGTTTTCACCAAGTCATTTTCTGTCTTCCAATACCAAGACAGACAGCAACTGACAGCAAGTAGGCAACATATTTCTCAGTATTTCCACAGAGGCACTGGTGTTGCAGTGATGTTGTGTTTTCGTTACTCAGGTGGCCAGAAAGCTTCAGACTGTATTCCATGTCCTGGTGGCCTTGTCTGTGATGAACTTTGCCTGGTCGCTCCGTACAAGGAATGTCCCCCTGGATACTACTGCAGGCAGGGAGTCAAGTCTTTGAAGGCCAAACAAGGTATTTTGATTCTCAGTGCAATCATCCACTGTTGCACTCTCACTAAACGACTGTGCTCAAAAGTTGTAATCCATTCGGCAAAGGGGGAGAGTTGAGTTGCATTTCATTGCCAAAAGGATTTCCTCTACCAATGTTCCATTTACAGGTCCATATCTTGGAGATATCTGCCCCGCTGGTTTCTTTTGTCCCCAACGTTCTGCTTGGCCTACTCCATGTCCTGGAGGTACCTTCAGTAACCAGAAAGGACTTGCTGACCATCTTCAATGTACCAACTGTACCGCAGGATATTTCTGCAACAGAACAGGTAAGTATAGGTTTGGAAGAACCGGTACCAGTACATTGATTTCAACTATTGATTCAATTGCACCTGTACATATTGTTTTGGGGAGAAGATTCAAATTGTGGAGTACATGTAAGTTGGTAGAACAGGCCACCTTCAAAAGTTCGTGAATTACAGCATTCTAATGTCATTCGAAGTGCATCTCAAATGACATATTTGAAGTAAAGTTAGTGCCAAGGAACTGTACGCCTACTTTGCTGTAAGTGGAACTCCTGTAACTTTTCGAAGCGATTTCATAAAAGAATGTTGCTCATCATTTCCAGCACTAAGGAAAGTTGTCGGCAAGTGTCACCGAGGCTATTATTGTCCTCAGGGGTCAAAGAGACAGGAGGAGATCATCTGCCCTAAGGGAGATTTCTGCCCAACTGGAAGTGCACAGCCGACCCCCTGTCCTCCTGGAACATTCAACAACAAACTTGGCATCTATAAGACTGTGCAGTGTGAGCAGTGTACTCCTGGAATGTACTGTAATGGCAGTGAGCTTGTTGAGCCTATTGGCCTCTGTAAACCAGGTAGGCTTGCTTTAAATTTTCGGAAAGCTTTCTCAGCTCTCAGTTATCAACTACCACTTTCATCCCTCCAACTTAATTCCTCCAAGCTCCAATTCACTCGCTCACCGTAGGGCAAGATAATAGCCACAATTGGGAAAGATGCCTAAAGAACTTTCTGCTTGAATTGAACAAGTGCAACAAGGTGGTACATTTTGTATGAAGGATCGAGCGATATATCTGGTATTAATCTTATCATCTAAACTGCCTTGGGGGACAGCGCTGTCAACACTGATAGATGATGAACTACGGTATGTCAGTTAATTTCATCAATTTTCTTACATAACTTTGTTCGATTTCCCACTACCAGGTTACTTTTGCCCCTTGGGGTCCGTCTCATCAACACAAGTCATCTGCCCCATCGGCAAACATTGCCCTGAAGGATCTCATGTCCCGGTAGCCTGTCCACCAGGCCTCTTCACTAACAACACTGGACAATATACTTGCGGCACCTGTCCTGCTGGCTCCTACTGCCTCCCTGACTTTGTCATTGCTGGAAGACCTGAGAGTACTACTAGACTATGTCCACAGGGGTACTGGTGTCCAAAGGAAACTGGGTATGATTGGAGACCCTGCCCAAGAGGGACATATGGTGCTAGGAAAGGATTGGCCACGAGGGAGGAGTGCACTGACTGTGATGGTGGGAAATACTGCGAGAGTAAGTGTATTTCTTTTTCAGGGTTGATGAGCATAGACTCTCTAAAATTCTTTATCAAGGTGCAAACCTGAAGTGTTAGTTATGTTCGTAAAGTGTGAACCAACTGGCGGTGAAAGTGCCAAGTTGTAATGGATTACATTCAAGTTTAATCGCATTTCGGTATTGTAGAAGCGGACCTTGGGCGAGGTCCGTGGGTTCGAGTCCGGTAGGAAGCTATGTCTTTCACCTTAGAAACCTGTTATTATTTCGTGCCCTTCTGTATTGTAGAGATGCACTTTACCAGGTTGTGATTCATTCCTTATCAATCCTTCAAAAAGGGATGAAAAGGAAGGGTCTTGGTGAGGGAGGCCTTGAAGTGGTCCGTTGTATCTCCTCCTCTGAGTCATTCTTCCACTTCAGTCATCTTCTTCGCTTTGCCTTTCAGGACCTGGTTTGACTGCTCCATCTGGTGACTGCCGTGAAGGATACTTCTGTGTCTCAGCAGCGAAACGGTCCAATCCACTGGCTACAAACATCACAAGCTGCCCAGTTGATGGAAGTAATGACACTCAAGCTGATATCTGTCCTGTTGGTCACTATTGCCCGAAAGGTTCACCTCTACCATTGCGATGTCCACCTGGGAGCTATCAAAACTTGACAGGCCAAGGTCACTGCCTTACTTGTCCTCCTGGTTACTTCTGCTACTCCAACACATCAGATTTTACAGAATTTCCATGTCCAGAGGGTTATATCTGTCGAGCTGAGACTAAGGATCCATACCAGATGCCGTGTCCAGCAGGAACTTATAACGATAGACTCAGGCAACCAGACGTTACGTCATGTTTAGCGTGTGATCGAGGGAAGTACTGTGCAGGACCAGGAAATGTTGTACCAACAGCTAACTGCTCTGAGGGATGGTATTGCATACAAGGTTCTTCTTCATCCACGGTAGGTCTTTAACTCCAATCTTGACAGTTGTTGCCTCTGATATTTGGCTCCACGAAATCGTCCAGCAGCTTTTCTGTCATTTCCATGTTGGTCAGATCAGAGGACGCTGCTCTTTGTCATATTTTTCAATCCTGTTCTGTTTGCCTTTGTTGCATGCTTATCTCATGTTTGTGCCCATCTGATGTTTTCACGATTTTCACAGCCATCTGACAGATCAGGAGGTGAATGTCCTGCTGGAACGTTCTGCCCCTCAGGGTCACACACTCCGTTGAAATGCACACCAGGCTATCACTGTGATGTATCAGGCCTGGCCCTTCCTACTGGACTCTGTGAACCTGGATGGTACTGCCCCATCGCATCAACATCCTCCAAGCAAAAACGCTGCCCCAAGGGTCACCACTGTGTTGAAGGCAGTGGACAACCAAGTCCATGTGTGCCTGGGACATATGGACCAAACACAGGATTGAGATCTCAACAGGAATGCAACATATGTGATGCTGGTTTTTACTGTGATGTGCTTGGGGCTTCTAGAGTTACTGGAAAATGCAGAAAAGGTAACTAACCCAGTTGAGTTGTTGAAGGAAAGATCTGTTGACAGTGACATTCAGGAATATGTTATCTTCTATCGTCAGTTGTTTGCTACATGATTGCTGTTACAATCCACGGGCAGCTGCTTGTAAGCGAGGGTCATCCGGACTGTAGACTCAGTTGTGCACCTAATGTCAACCCACACTTTGTGGACTGGTGTATGTATCTGCAGATCACTCTGTGGTAATTCTGTCGACTCCCCTTATGGTATGTTTAGTGATACATGTACCGGTGCTAGTAAGCTGATATTTTGTTTTATTACAGGTTACTACTGCCCACCAGGCCAGAACTCGTCAACACCCTACGAGTACATCTGTCCTACTGGTCACTTCTGCCCTGAGGGAAGTCCACTGCCTGTCACCTGCGGCAATGGTTACTATCAGAATGAAAAGGGGTGTTTTGAATGCAAGATTTGCCCAATGGGTTAGTGCAATTCTTATGCAGTTCTCAGCATTCATTTGTAGCAGCACCAACATTGGCGTCTGCGGTGCCAAATTCCAATTTTGCTGGTAAACGATGTCCATCCTCTCAGTTTTTTCTCCTCATCAGATTTCAATTTCTTTCTTTGTTGTTGATCATCACTTAAGTTGATAAAATCTGCATTATTTTTTCAGGCTATTTCTGTAACAACACATTGTCACCTGTGTCATCCCTGCAGAATAACTCATGCCCAAAAGGATATTATTGTCCTGAAGGGACTCGATCAGCTGACCAGTTTCCCTGCTGGCCAGGGTCATTCAACCCAAAGAAAGGCCAGTTCCGCCGCTACGCCTGTCAGCCGTGCCTTCCAGGATACTTCTGTGCTTCAAAAGGGTTAGAAGAACCGGAAGGCTTCTGTGATCCAGGGTAAGTGTTACTGTCTATCCATCGCGATTTTCTATTGAATCAAGGTTAAGTGATACCGTATCCATACTTTGTCAGCTGCTACAGACAGGCCTAGTCTGGAAACCAAAGAAAGGCCAGTTCCGTTGCAGTGCATTTCCAACTCTTGCATAGGGGCACCTGGCATTTATTGCAAAAATTGCACTGTTAACTTCTATCCTATAGAATGTTGGCAATCTTTACTTCAGCTATTACTGCCCAGGAGGTGACAAAATCTCCCATCCTACGTCCACATTGTGCCCAGCAGGGAGTTACTGTCCCACTGGTAGTCCTTTCCCTATAGTCTGCCCAGATGGGACCATGACACTCGGGAAGGGAGCAAAGAATGTGACAGACTGTGAACTTTGTCAGCCTGGGAGGTATTGTACAGAAGAAACTTCTCGGTTAGGTAAGGAACTGCTGTTCTACTAAGTTTTATGAAGGTTTCTGTGGATGCTGTGTTAATAGAAAGCATTTTCCCCACTGTATCACTGGTTAGGTCAATTATCATGACCTCTTGACCTTCTTTCCTTGACCTTCTTACCTTGACCTCTCAATGACGTTACCTTCTTATAGGTTACAGCCTGCCTTGTCATGCTGGATACATCTGCCTGACAGGATCCGATGTCCCTAAGCCAACGGATAACATTAAAGGCTTTATTTGTCCAAAGGGACATTATTGCTTGGCTGGAGCAGTAGAAGCCTTCCCATGTCCTAGAGGCAGATATGCACCTTCTCTTGGATACTGTAAGTACCGTACATCGCATTGCTTGCCAGCAGCAATCACATCTTGAAATGTGTCATCACGATTCTGTAGCAGGTATCATTTGGATAGAAAGCTATGTGATACCGGTACATGTAAGTTCTTAATTTCCATTCCTCACAATTAAGACATACATGTATTTTATTCTATGACTTCTTACTTTTCAGCTACATGTCTGCTCTGTCCTATTGGACAGACTTGCCCTTACTTAGCGATGAATGAATCCTTGCCATGTCCAACTGGGCATTATTGTCCTCCTGGAACGCAGGATCTTGGTACACCTTGTCCTGTTGGTAAGCTCTGAAGTTTGGAACAATCATCACATGAGTAGGCCTAGGAAGCTTCTAAGTTTTCATCATCAAGTTTTCATTATTGAGTCCTGGGAGCAGTAAGTTGTAACACGAAGTATCAGATGGGGTGCAACTAAGCCTGTCCTCCGTTTGATTTTCTTCTTTTTCTTCTGTTACGTCACAGAAATACTGAAGGCTTTCTTGTCATTTCAGGCTCATATAACCCACGTGAGGGCCTGCGTTATCAACGACAGTGCCTCCCTTGCCCAGCAGGTTATTACTGTGCCAAGACTGGCCTAACTGTCCCAAGTGGGCCCTGTGCAGCAGGCTTTCTGTGCGTGCAAGGAGCTATTGAAGTAAAGCCCAATGATGGAGTCAATATGCCTTGTCCTGCTGGCCACTATTGCCTGAAAGGAGCTGTAAACGCCACTGCATGTCCACCGGGAACCCAACAACCATTGACAGGTGGTGCTGAGGAACGCGACTGTCACCCATGTCTTGGTGGTTACTACTGTTTTGGTGAAGGTCTAGAGACTCCGTCTGGCCAATGTGATGAACGTTACTATTGTCCAGTACTTGCTAAAGTAGCGACTCCAGACCCAAAGGCCTTCCCCTGCCCTGCTGGTCATTACTGTCAGAAAGGTTCAGAGAGACCATCACCCTGCAGAGCGGGTAAGTTGTTTAGAGCTGAAGTCAGTGTTCACCATATCTCTTCTCAGTGATGTATCGTCATAAATCGAAGTTCACATCTTCCTTTCCTGTGCAAATGTGTCCAGTACCAGTACTTTAACAGAAGTTCAAGATCTGCATAATTTGAGATATTTTTCATTTCTTCACCCGTCTCCTATTTGCAGGCACATTCCAACCAAGCCAAGGTGGAGACCAGTGTCTTCCTTGCCCAGTTGGCTACTATTGTCCCTCTGGTACTACTAACCTTGAGCCAGTCCCATGTCCACCATACACGTTCTGCCCTTTTGGATCACCTGAACCCACATTCTGTCCAAATGGCACCTACACCAAGGAGACAACATTTGGTTTACAGGAAGCGTCTCAGTGTGAAGAGTGCCCTACTGGTAAGAGCTTCTTGAGAAAAATTTAAGGGTGGGCACTTTTGGCCCACATTTGCTGCCGTATCTTCATGTATCTATTGAACATCTCTGACATGAAAGTGTTTCTCTTTTCCTGTTGTTGGAGGCACTAGATCGCCTACAGTTGCATGACTTGCTGCTGATCGGAATATCTACAGACTATACCGTTCCTTTTAGGTCAGTTCTGCATGGAAGGTCAGATCGTTGGAAACTGTTCGGCTGGGTTTTGGTGCCTTAGAAGGAATTCAGTACCAGATCCTACCGGCATCACCCGCACAATCGGCGGACTCTGTCCAAGAGGGTTCTACTGCCCTGAAGGTGAGTAGAGTACGATCTTCAGATAACCACGTATCTCTTTAGGATTTTGAAGCAGTCAATTTTGTTGATGGTCTTATCTTTTTGCCCATAGGTACCTTTGTTCCAAAGACTTGTGCTGGCATCAAAGTCATTGATATAGAAGGTGCCACATCTTTAGATGACTGCATCTTCTGCCCACCTGGAAGAATATGCCCAGACGGAGTTGTCGTGCCAAAGATGTGTTATCCTGGTCACTACTGCCCTGGCAACAGCACTGTGGAACCTTGCTGGCCAACAAGCTACAATCATTACGAAGGTGGAGAGAATGCCACATGGTGTCGACCTTGTCCAGCTGGATTCTGGTGCCATAGTGATGCAATGTCGGAGTTCAAGGTCAGCCCTTGTCCCGCTGGGTTCTATTGCCCCGAGGCAACGAACAGTCCAATACCTTGTCCACCAGGCACATATAGGTAGGTCATCAAAAACATACTGGGATGTCACATCAGTGACGTAAGATTATCAGGAAGTTTTTAAAAGCAAGAAGAGACCTTACTTCTTTTCCAGACATTATTACTCTTACTGA
Source organism: Notospermus geniculatus (assembly GCA_002633025.1). Classification (NCBI taxonomy): domain Eukaryota; kingdom Metazoa; phylum Nemertea; class Pilidiophora; order Heteronemertea; family Lineidae; genus Notospermus; species Notospermus geniculatus. Next base: position 96,213 of record NMRB01002359.1, read on the forward strand.
GTTTTACCTTTTTACTCAGTCAGTGTTACCCCTTCCAAATCCTTTGAGTGCACTGAATTGTTCTTCATTTCAGAGACAAAATTAAAGGCCGTAATGTCAGTGACTGCCACATCTGTCCACCAGGTTACTACTGCCCAGACACAAATTACACGGTGGCTGGGATACAATGTGAAGAAGGCCAGTACTGCCCCTCCGGGTCAGCAAATCAGACAATCTGCCTCCCCGGCTACTACTGCAACAGGTCGAAAACACAAGAACCATGCCCGCCTGGGTATTTCTGTCCTGAGGGATCGAGTTATCCTACACCTTGTCCACCTGGACATTACTGTGTTGGTCCACAGTGTGGGGCCACTGTTCCAGGTAAGGACACATAAAAGTCTCCCAAACCTGTCCATTGTCCAGAAAGAAAGACCATGATGATCGTTTACTAGTATCAGTGCTGTCGTCTACGCCACGCTCCAACCATAACATTCTGGCTTACCATCGTTGCTACCACCTACACTACGACTGGTAAGACTGTTACCCCAGAAGATTTTGGATGTTGTGTGATCAGCTAGGCCTTTTTCAGTCGGACAACCCCTCATCGATCAGTCTGGGATATCCTTCTTGGTATCTTCCAGGTTCCATATCTCCAGTGATTTGCCCCCTTGGTCACAAAGAATATGATAGTTCTCCACGGTCTACGTTCGACAACACATGTGAACCATGTCAGTCAGGTTTCTATGGTAATGACACCGACCGACAGCACTGCCGACCATGCCGTGCAGGAAGACTTTGCAGGATGCGGGCGACAAGTGATGTTCCCATACTGAATGAAACTGACGGAATCAGTTTTACAAATACTTATCCTTGCCCTCCTGGTACGTACAGTAACTGACAGTCCTGAAGTTGGCTTCATCTGGTGTGGGCGGATGTGGAGACACTAATCGTGGGATCTCGTTTGAAATGTTCTTACTTGTATATCGACTATCAGTACCAATACTGGAGGTGCCCAGTCAGCTGGTATTGGTACTCTTAACCTTTGATCACATTGCTCTTGCAAAAGGGCACAATATGTCCTGTTTCCCTCCTAACTAATTCTTTACAGGTTTCTTCTGCATGGAGAAATCCCTTTTCCCCCAGCCATGCCCTACAGGAACTTTCAACCCCCAGTACTACGGTGAGAGTAAAGAATCATGCCTGCCATGCCTTGCTGATTATTTCAACCCTCTGGAAGGTCAGATCTCTTGCCTGTTGTGTGGTGAAGAGGCGAAACAACCTGCTCAAGGATCTGTGACTTGTCTCTGTGTTGGAGCTGGTAGATATTTCCAGGTAACCACCTTTGGTCAGTTTCATTCTCACTGAGGTGGGGAAAGTGTGTTGGGAAGCCCTGTGGAGACTCAGTCTCGTGTCAGTCAATGTATCCTTTCTATTCCAGAAAAGTGATCGTAGATGTCCTTGTAAACCAGGATATGATGAACCTAAATCGAGCAGTGGGAAGGACTGCATGCGTGTGGTGTATGATCACTGTGAAGACGACATGATCAGGGTGGAAGATGGCCCATGCCTCTCATCAGAGCAGATGATACAATATTGCCAAACAGAGGTAAGTTGCACTGTCTCTCCTGGTTTATTTGAATCAACATTGTGGTTCTTCGGTCCTACCCTGGAAGCAAGAACGCTTCATGTCATACCTCAAGAGAGAATCCATGAGTGGTGGACATTATTCAATGTCTCCCGCTCAAAATGCAATGTCCACCATGCACACGCAGGCAATGAAATAATTTTTTTCCAAATGGTGTTGGAGCATGATTCGTCTCCGCACGCGTTCTGCCGCTGCCGGGCACCTGTCCAGCAGCCGCAGAGACAGGTTGTGACACATACAAGAACTCAGAAGATCGCATAACCATCAACCGTCGGCGGCCTCGGTGAAAATGTTTTCTCGGGGTGACATTTCGGTCTNCCTGCTTCCAGTCATGCGAATCAGCAGAAGACTTCCTGAGCTATGATGCTGATCTTGGTATCTGCCTGTGCAAGGCCCAGTCCCTTGAAGACATCTGTGATGCTGATTGTCAGTGGAACCAGAAGAACGCCATTACCTTTTACTGTGGGGAGGTACCAGAGGAACCAGTGATAAGAGTAAACGGTCATAATGCCTCGAACAAGGTAACAGTGGTATTAAGATCTATCACACTTTTTGCCTCGAATTTTCGTACAATGTATCAAATGCGACAAAATAAGGAGTTTGCAAAGATTGACCATTTGACTTGAAATATTTTGGTATAATTAAAGTGACACAAATCTTAACACTTTCTGTCTTTTAGTTTGACATTGCTGTAAGTGACCTTCTGCCCATTGTGAATTCCCCACTGTCCATCTCCGACAAACATTGCAACCAGCGTGACAACACCTCATCCCCGGTCTACCTCATCGATGCAACCTCATCCGACTTCATCGGCGTCTACAACCCCGATCCTCAGAAGGTCAAAGATCATCTGGAGAGCAACACAAAGGGGAAAAATGTTTCACGGGATGCAATAATGTCCATGAGCGGATTGCAGGATCATAATGAAACTGGTTCTCAGCGCCACCTTTTGGGGAAACCCGATGTTGCTATTGGCCATGGTATCCATTCTCCATGCGTCTGTCTCACGATCGGCAACTCGTTGCTGTTTTCTGTGACGAAGGATCATTTTCCTGTTTATGACAGGTACGCCCTCAGTCTCCTGTGCTTTCCTGCAGAATTCCTTACTTCTCACAAGAGTCTGGGCTGTTAGGATTAGGATAACACACTGGAAGTATTGGCACCATCACTTCTGAGGTGCAAATGTAATTACACCACTACCATTGTGAAAAGGCCAATTTACGTCAATCTTTGTTGGCATCAGGGGCATACTCAAAAGCATTTTGGTCTTCAGGCGTTGAACTATGCATTACATGTTCATTTTTGGAATAAATGTAACTTGCAGTCAACAACGTTCACCGAAAACCTAAATTTGCATGAGCGTTTCTTTTGTTTCAGGGGGAGCCTTTATAACACAGGGCCTGGTTTTGATGATGGCAACTTCAAGACATTAGCAGATATACTCGCCAAGGATAAAAACCCACCCTCTCTGTTTGCCTATAGATTTAGTCTGTCTGGCACATTTGTTTTCCATATGAACAGAAACAAAGCTAAGAAATTGGTGAGTTGTAGGCCTTTGCACATTTCATGGAGTAGTGACCTTACCTCAGGTTCGTCCTGAGTGGAGACAAAGAAACCTTCATTATATCCCATCTGATATTTCCTCTGAAGATTGTCCATTGCTTCTCTCCACTCTAAAGCTGATTGTTATTAGAAGTCACAATATCTTAAGCCCAGTACTGGGCTCATGCCCCCTAATTCTCCCTTTCAGTACATAGTTGTCACACCATCTGGAGGCCGATGCCCAGCACTTGGGCCCTTCTTCCCACTTACAAGGGGCAACCTTATCCAGATGGGAATTCACATTAGAGAGGACATCGTGAGGTCTCCTGACTGGAAGTTTATCAGGCGTCTTTTGTATGCACTCTGTGGGGCTTTCTTCATTGTGTTCATGGGATATGTGAGTAAATCGCTGACATTCAGAAGGTGTTCTCTTGAAAAACTTTCCACATTTGTATCATTTAAGTCTCTCTTCAACATTAGAATATCTAAATACAAGTGAAAATGAATGTGACTGTATGACTGCAGAGATATGTGATATATTTTGAAACCAAGGCATCGTCTTGGGTGGAAGGTTTCCAGTGGAATCATCAGGCTCTCAGTTAAGTCTCTTCACAGGTTCTTGTGCAATTTTTTGGCTGGAAAAAGACATCTATCGGCACCCCATCCTATAGGAAGCGTCCCCTATCAGCAGATATCTTAAGTTACAAGGGAGCTGGATCGACTGTTCATGGCGTGAAGAAGTATCATCCTAATATTCAAGGGTGCACCATCTCAACTGGCTCTGGTAATAACGGTAAGAATTTAATGATTTGTATCATATCCTTGGAAGTCCATCCAACGTGACGATTGTCCGGACTCCAGCTGAACTTAAATGCCCCTTCAGAATTCAGCTTTTGGAACCAGCTAAGCAATCAAATGCACAAAGATTAGCATGCCTACATGTATAACAGAATCTACAAACAATCTGCCAACAAACAGAAGTCGGGGGAATTTTTGAGTCCCATTTCCTTCAATAATTTCTTCAGCGAATGATGTGGCATGGGATTACAGCGATACGGTGGATTTGGTGTCATTCAACCCAACTTCTGTTCATAAGACACTAATGCAGCAGTCGTGCAATGTGACTCAAGTTGTGCAGCTTCATAAACGAGAGGTCAGTACTTCTTGCCAAATTTTTTTTCGGGCATTGGAGTATTTTCATATCATTCTGGTCATTTGGTGGTAAATGTTGTAATGTCCTTGGCCTCCAGAATCCATGGCTTACAAAGTTATAGAATATGAAATAGAAATCGGGTTTCTAAGGTGAAAGACATTGCTTCCTACTAGATTCGAACCCACGGACCCTCGCATGAGGCATCAATCGCCAGCACTTACAAAGTTATAAGTTATAATTGTAATCATAAAGTTGAGATATTCTTCTAGGTCAAAGCAACATATGAAAAGATTCAACAATCAGTCTCATTTCTGAAGACTGCGACAGCCCGCAAGCATGCTGTAGCTTTAGCTCATGAAACTGAGGAAGAATCAAGCAACGGACTTCAAACTCAGGAACAGCACTGGAGTCCTACCAAGGACTTACAGCAAGAGCTGGAGAGAAGGAAAGCACTGGCGAGAAAATACTTGGAGGTCATAGAGACTTGGGCTGTGGTTGTAGAGAAGGAGATTTCGAAGAGAAGGCATCATAAGGTAATGGTTATCAGAATCCCCACAAGTCATTCTTCTGGAAGTCTCTCCTGGCCGCCACTCTACTCAGCATAAAAACTAAGAACCTATCTTCAGACACCAAAATTTCTCATGTTTGACACCAGAGAAGTTTTGAAATTTTTTTGGCCACAACCTGTTCCCCTCGGTATAATACGATTATCTAGGGGACTGATCAGTTGTGAAGGGAGTCTGAGATTATCCCTTCCAAACCATTGTTTGTATGCACCAACCATGAAACCTGAAATCTGTGTTCACCAAAATGAGCAGCAGTTCATTGCCTTCAAGGTTATGTTTGACACCAGGCTTTTGGAGATGAGACAACTTGTGAAGGCTTACATGGAGTACAAGCGACGCTCCGAGGACCCAGCGTCTGTGATGATGAAGATGACGGAGGGAAGGATGGGACTTCTCCTGGAACAGATGCAGCTGGCGTTGATGGAGGAGTGTAGGAGACTGGGTCAGTGGGCAGTCCTGGAGAAAGAGGAGGGCTACAGGATGGTTGATCCTAAGGATGGAAAAGTGATGGAGAGGAATGATTTATTAGGTAGTCCCAATTTGTTTTCAGGAAGTCTGTGTCTTATCTCAGGAGCTGCAGTGAGGTGGTAGACTGGCTCAGTGACTACAGTCTTGACTGAAATTTCCTTTTGCAATGATTTGGCTTGAATATGGCGCTATTAAAAAATTCTGTTCTCAACATGTTGGAATTTTTCAGAAAAAAACTACTCTGCCTTTTGATCCCAAAGTGTAGTCTTATTTAATCACTGTACCGGAAAGGTGCGGTAACTGCTAAAGCATCAGAATGTTCTTACGATGTTGTCCTTTCTAACTGTTCTCTACTTTCAAGGAGCAGATGGTCAAACCATAAACCAAGAGCTTTTGAAAGTGGACACAGTCACTGGGCTGATTGTTCCCTTGCAAGGGGCAAAAATGAAGGGTACCGATGGAAAAGTGATCAATGTTCCTCTTGATTACTTCCTCCATCCCAGCACAGGATATCTTCACCCTGTTAATGGTAATGCTGCATTTGATCCTCAGACAGGAAAAATCGTCCCTTATATTCCAGCAGAAACTGGTAAGTCACAGGTACTAAGAGGTATAAATTGCTTTGATTCAGTGATTGGTGCCAACAGAAACTGCGCAAATATCTCAAATCTCCAAAAAATCAAGCATAATACCTTGAAGATGGTACTTGTACTGATTTTCAAGGAACTGCTTGGTATTGTTTCAGATATTCTCTACCAAGAACAGGTCGATCCCTATATACCCTACCCACGACACCCAAGGACAAAAAATCTAGTTCCAGTGAATTTACATGCCCTGAAGGACAAAAAGGAGATGAAGTACAGGAAGCCTTTCTATGATCCCATCACTGGCCTCCCTGTACCACTGTTGGCTATGACCATTCACCCGGAGACCGGCGTCAAGTACGCTGTTGGTGGTTGCTACAACGATCCTGTTACTGGATTACCTACTGATATTGACATCGGTGCCATGATGATCGATCCTATAACAAAACAACCAGCACCTATTGTAGGAGTAACTATCCACAACAGAACTGGTGAGCATTTTCATCTATTGATTGCATTGATGGAGTGTTTGTCCATTAGAATGTGTGCACCTACTCTTGTTACACCCGTTAACGAAGTTTAGGATATACTAGTACTATAGAGTTTTCGCAAAACCCCCGAAACGCCAACGCGAACATCTATCCTTTTGTTCGGTTAACCGTTCTCTCTTCGTGGCATCGAACAATGGGTTTGGCGTTCGCGTTGGTGTTTCGGTGGCTTTGCGAAAACTGTATACTATTTTCAACTCGTCCGTGCGTCCATGCATCCGTGCGTCCGAGCTACAGAGAAAAGTAATGCACCAATTAATTTCATTTTTGGTGTGATGATACCTTTTGGCAATACGCTCGGACTATTTTTATTTTTGCAATTCGACCTTTTTTTTGTCTTTCTCTGATTACTTGCTATCTATCAATAGTCGATGACCCCTTTGTCTTACAGGGGAAATTCTTCCTCTCTGTGGCATGAGACAACACTGTTCAATACTTCTTGGGGACATATATGTCAGTTCTCCATCAAAACAGAATCAGATGATCAGAGGTGCTGTTCTTCAAGGCAATAAAGTCGAGCCTTCTAGTGGAGGTTACCAGACCCTGCTGGATTCTACACTCATGTCTCGTGAGAAGTCCTTGCTGGAGTGGCTTAAACAAATGTACAAAGAAATACTGGGTATGTTTATAGTATTAGACAGGTCTTCAGCGAACTGAAATCTGGATGCCGTGAGATTACTAAGGAGGCGGGGTGTTCTGTATTGTGGGTGTGATGTCACAATCAGTACAGCATGTTGTTGGAAAACTGTTGAAAGGCGTTTCTAATCCTCCAGATCTCACTTACTTGGTATTGTCTAAAGCTTAAATCATGTGGAAAAGAAAGCTGTGAGGAATATGGTATGATGATGGACAAGATTGGAAATTACATCTACTTTCAGCTCCGAGTTCCAAGGTGAACCTTCACATCCTTGAAAAGTCTGTAGCCTCATGGCAAGAAGCTTGGAATGTATCATGGAAAGAGTCGATCAGAGTGGTGCATCAAGTCAAAACTCAAGTAGAAGATGTCACTGATATTGCTGAGACCGGTGGAGCAAAAGGTGGGTTCTTGTACTCATATTAGATTATTGCTATGGTTAGGACAAGAGGTGTATGTACCACCTAGATTTTTTGTCACAGAAGCAAAAATCAGAGTGTTCATCCTGATAGTTTAAAATGTGCTCTATTGCTGCAGGATATTATCTATTCCCAGACACGGATGAAAAGCTTCCAGTGTTGTTAGGAACTTGGATGGTTGACCCGGCTGGTTCTGGTCAGACAGTTCCGATACTTGGCGTCATGACGACTGAGAATGAGACTGATGTGAAACCTCTTGGTGGAACAGTGGAGGACCCTGAAGGCAGAGGTAAGGTTGATACAAATGTGACCACACCGTCTGAAAATCCTCTCCAGATTCGGTAGTGGTGGATGAATTCCGAATGTTTGAAGGTAAGATCCTAATTCAATAAAAATGACAGTGATTTGAGCATATTTCTTTTCTTCCAGGTCTTGTTCCCATCATGGTTGGAGAAAAGGTGGTGGATTTGAAGACAGGAGAGATGAGTCCAGTTGTTGGTGTGGAATGGGATAGAAAGTTCAAAACAGTGGTGCCAGTTACCATCAGTTCTTCAAATGTCTGCAGACAGAAGCCCTCTCCAGGGGTGTTGAATTGTCTAGAAGAAGAACTGGCAAGGAATGACAAGGCAGGAGAAGAAATGAAAGACCTCCAGATGAAGATGTTGTCTCATGAATTTCAGTTGGCACAGAGTGTGGAGTTCCAACAGGAGTCTGTTACTCCTGTTTGGGTTGGATTGGAAAAGGCTGGCCTCATCAGAAAGGTAGCTTTCTTGAAGGAAACGTTTGAGAAAGATCAGCTGGAGTATAGAGAAGCATTGGAGGATCTAGTTGTTATGTTACCAGCTGATGCACTTTCCTTGTTTACTGAACATGATGAGAGGGTGGAAAGTGCCTCGCAGGACCTGCTCAATGAGCATCAGTCCTTTGTGGATGTTTTTGAGAAGTATGAAGCCAAGCTTGGTCAGTGGTTTGATGAAGTTCCTGCTACAAAGGATGGTGAAGAAATTGAAAAATCAGTGTTGGAGAAGGATAATCGAGCAAACGTACTCTCAAAAATGTATGATAGAATGTCTGATGAGGTCGTACGTAGTCTTGAGCGAGTCAAGAAAGCTGATGCTGCTTTTAGCTGCGCAAGACTTGAGGCGAAGCTATGGAAAGATTTTGCAAGATCTTTGCTGGGGGAGTCTGCTTGCTACGTCAAAGATTTCTACAAGAATGTTGTCAAGATGGTGGGCGGCGAGGACAGACAGGAGTTGATTCCCCTGATGCGGCAGGTGATTGAGTTATTGGAGTCTGATACACTCTTTAAAATAGCCATCACAAGAGAGACGGAACTATTGGAACAAACGGTGAAGAAATCAGAAGCGGTGGTGAGAAGATTGCTGCACGGTGATGATTCTGATCCTTCTTGGTTTCTGTTGCATCCACATGAGCTTGGCAAGGAGAAGAAGATTGTGAAGGATAAAAAAGCCATTGGTGAAGCTCTGGCCGAGAAGCAGGTCTTCGAGGCTGTAAGAGCAGAGTATGAGCTCCAAAGACACGAGACAAAACTTGCCGACGCTTACTTCGGCAGTTATGAGCACCAGAAGTTTTCATTGATCCAAGATAGTGTGAATACATTGGACAAGGTGGATCAACAGCTCTGTGGCTTGACCAGCGATGAAGAGAAGGTCAAAGTTTATGAGGAAGTATTGAACAAACTCTGGAATGACCTTGTTGAATTTGAAACAAAGCAGCAAAAGGCATTGAAAATGCTTCATAAACATCTTATATCCTGCCGAAGGAAAGAAAAGAAGGCCATACGCAACCTTCACATTGCCCAAGCAAAGCAGTTGAAGTTGCCAGCTGAAAGTGCAATGGCCATGCCAATTCCACTGTACGCTGACTTGGACAAGAAGGCTTCCAACTTGCTCTACCAGCAATTAGAATGGAAGTTATTGGCATCTGATTTGCCGTTGTCATTGAAAGAAGAGGAAGCAGAGTTGGTTTCATTGTTGAAACAGCATGGCTGTAATGATGACAAGGTTGGTGATGTGAAAATCATAAGTGACAGATACGGTGCACTTTGTGATCGTCTCCGAGGTGTGCTGCAGAGGAAGATGGAGGAAACATGGACGATTTGTCCAGAGGAGAGACCCGAGAATCCCGAACCTCGGGAAGAACAGGACAATGCCGATGATGATGAAAACGAGATTGATAATGAAAGCAGGAACATGTTTCCAAATGATGCGGACAGCCAGGCTGGTCTTGATTCTCCTGACGCCCTCGTGTCGCCAACGTCTCCAGGCCTGCCGTGCACAAACCTGTCAGACGTCAAAAAAACTTGTGAGAGTTATCTCCAGAGCATCTCATCCCAGCCTCCGCCGACAAAACCAACTATGAAGTTAGATACTGTCTACGAGGGTGAAGAGTTGTGCCTTGCGTCATCGTCAGACTTGAGTGAGATTAAGGAGTTGACAATAACGACGGATGAGACCATTGAGACTGGTGATGAATTCATTGACATTGAGAAGGTCAAAAGGTTGTTGTTGCAAAATGATCTTGTTGCTGTGGAGAACGTCGTCATGCACAGTGTTAGGAATTTATACAGGGTAAGATTCAAGAAAACTGCTCAATACTGTGATACTGAATCCAAGTGATTAGATGGTCAGAGTCTATTTAGGTGACTAAAAACCTCATCCACGTACAGTGTAAAGGTTCTTATGCTCAGCTTTCCCTATTTTTGGTTGCTGTGTGGTCATTTGTGCTATGAAGTTTTCCTTTCCTTTTTATTTGTAGAAAGAGCTTGAGGACATTGGCCGTCAAATTCTGAAAACTGTTCCGCTTCCATACGAAGACAAGGCATCCATACTGAGGAACTACCACACAGATATTGACGAGGTTTGGAAAAAATGGGACCTGAAGAAACGCGAGTGGAACTGTGCATCGCTTGCTGATCAGGAAGCACAGAGTCACCTAATGGGGATACTAAGAACGAACAACCAAATTGAATCAATTCTGAAAACAGTTCTCGATATCAAGGTAGGTTGTTTTTTTAAAGAAAATAAATATATCGTTTTTATGGAATTGTAAATATGACAGAATGTCTTGTGTGATTAAACTGCTGGACAGTGTGTCATGATGTTATCATCATCATTTACATGGCGTGGTAACCCTGTGGAACACTGAAAAAATCTAGAGGTTATTTCAATTGGACCCTTGACCATCTGCGTATCCTTCCTCAGGTAGGCACCACCTCAGACATTCCTGACAAAGTTATGTCTTTATTCACCACCATTGTGAGACAAGCAAGGAAACGTCATGAGGAAGTGATAGAAACAATGCGGCCAAAGTTGAAGGAATTGTTCCAGAATCACAAAGTCGGGCGGGAGAAGTTGCTGAAGGAAATGAAGGATCAAATCGAAACACAACAGAAGGATATTGACAATTTCTTTCTTGCCTATAGTAAAGTGGTAAGTACATTTGTATACACAAGCCAACCTGGTAGATTCTGTCGTAAGCCCCCGCCGGGTAATTCAAAAAGTGCATTTACTTTGTTTGTCTGTATCATGATATGTTTGGGCAATACCGTGTGATTGCACACTCTGTGAAACTAATATACATGTAATGTTAGAATTTTTTGTAACTCAGTCCGGTTTATTTACAATTCGCAACCGACCACGTGCCATACAAGAGAGGGAGATTCCCGCTTCCGTGCACCGCATCACGTCGTCGTACGCTTTTGTCCAAACGTGCCGTCGTTACATGAACATTTATAGCCTGGTTATGTACACATATCAAACACAAAAATACACAACATCAAATATAGTTACAGGTATAGGGTATACATGTACTTTACAACTATTAAATATCAATACAAGAATCATGGTCTAGTCTTTGAATGTTACAGGTCCAATTCCAAAAATCCATCTCGTCAGGCCACTTCAAAAAGTGGAAAGTCGATATGGAAAACTTCATCTGAATTACAGTATTGAAGTATTTGCGTTACATGCATAAGAATTTGTACTGACTTCTGATAATTTAATTAAAATTTTTTAGTAGGGTGCGAGGAAAAATCCGTTTTCTAGTCATCTCACAATAAAAAATCTGGAGTAAGCCTGCCAAGTGCACTTAAGAACGTTTGGTAAAATACTTTATACGACCTTCTAAAAATTGTCCTCCAGCCACTTTTTACAGCAAACTGAAGATCCGGGTACATGTAGGTAGATTGAAAAGCGGTGACTTCACGCCGGTTCCTTTCACACACGCCTCGTTATTACAGTAGTCCTACGAGGTTAATCATCCGATGAAGACCTTCCAACAAGCTTCACAGGATGAGTAACGCATTCCTTTGCTGTTTTAAATGTCGGTTCAAACTCCTTTGTTACAATGACTATGTTAGTAATCGCTTTCCGAAACATGTTGCGATGAAACATCTTGCAGAGCATCTCTAGTCGAATGCTCGTCACGTTAGCGAAATGAAGTTGGTAGAGGATGGTTAAGGTGCGTGTATGGTTTGCCAAGTTACTGTACACAGAACTCATCACGGCTATAAGGTAGTTAAGCAACAGAATGCTGATGATGAATATATAACAGATATGAATTGCATACATCATGGCTTCACCAGCAGGTGTACAGATGTGGTCAGTAATCTGCACCATATTCAACATAACCAAGACATTGGTGTAAAAAGCCTGTCCACTATTGGATTTGCAGTCCAGAAATGGTCCTTTGCTGCAAAGGCTGTAGACTACTCCCATAAAAAGCGCCCAGAAGAGCAAGAGGGTTGCCAGAAACAGAAGTAGAAATCGGGTCATGGCTTGCAACATCTTTTGAAACCCAATTATAAAGAAACCAATGTAAGGTATCCCTTGTACGAAGTAGAGCAGGGAGTAGAAGATCATGAAGCGTTGGAATGAAGTAGCAATGGTCATGGCAGTGAACAAGTTCTCAGAGAAACTGACGACTTGGCCAATTAGTGAAAAAATGCAAATGATAGCTGAGACAAATTGGCATGCACGGAAGGAGGATGTTGACACTGCCGGTGAGAACGTATCCCGAGCTGGTTTGATCATTTGCTTCAGGTTGCCTGAAAGCCGCGCCCTTGCGATAATCTCCATAATATCGATGAATAGAATTCCAAAAGCTGATAATGCATTCGCCACTCCGAGTGCAATTCGGCGATTTCGTATTGTTGAATCGTGGTAATTCGCCTTGATCCTCTCTATCGTCGTCTCTATGCCATTAGTATTGTTACTTCCACAACGACCTTCATCCATCATTTGTATATGAGAGATATCTGTCAAGGTGAACGTAATGGGTAATAACAACCTGAACAACATCCATACAAGGATGAAAGGGATCTGCTGGTTAATAGTGCGTCGAATCCAAACTTCTATCACTGGTATTTGAAGTATTCGGTGCTTGGCAAGATCATCTAACTCATCGTCTTCGATTCGTGTGAGAAATCGTATTGGACTCGTCATGTACCGTCCCTGCGCTGTCGTGTATTCCGACAAGTCAAATTCATTATAAACCACTTTGCCTTCTCGACCGAGAAGCTTTCTGTATGCGCCCTCTGTGTATAAAATTGCTTTAAACAGTTCATAGCAGCGCAACTTTATCGCCAACTCAATCGGAGTCATTTTGTAAACGTTCTCTTCGAAGAGAAGTTTCTTCCGGTCAGAATCCTTTTCTACCTTGGAGAAAACCATGCTGTAATATTCTAGTAAAGTATCTACGCTCTCGGGGTAGACGAAACATGTTGCGACGAGTACGTGTATGATGTTGTTGCGTAGTGTATCCTCCTGGAAGATATCAGCCCCTCGATCGAGTAGCAAACTAAAAACTTTCGTTGACCTGTATGCTGCGGCCAGGCTCAGGGGACGTTGGAGTACCAAATGGGTTAAGAGAACATCGCATCGTTTATTAGGATGGTGAAATGTGTCCCCTAAATGCAGTTGCTGGTAAAAGAATCTTCCGTTTAGAAATGTATCCATGTCGTTTTCTGACACTGAATTGAGAATGGCGTCAACTGTCTCCTCATCGTCAGCGATAATAGCCTGATAATATCGGTTGTGTTTGAAATCCATTGACTTTCCACGTTGAGTCCGTTCCTCACCATTTGAATACCCGTCTAGATGTTCTAACATCATGGNGCAAACTAAAAACTTTCGTTGACCTGTATGCTGCGGCCAGGCTCAGGGGACGTTGGAGTACCAAATGGGTTAAGAGAACATCGCATCGTTTATTAGGATGGTGAAATGTGTCCCCTAAATGCAGTTGCTGGTAAAAGAATCTTCCGTTTAGAAATGTATCCATGTCGTTTTCTGACACTGAATTGAGAATGGCGTCAACTGTCTCCTCATCGTCAGCGATAATAGCCTGATAATATCGGTTGTGTTTGAAATCCATTGACTTTCCACGTTGAGTCCGTTCCTCACCATTTGAATACCCGTCTAGATGTTCTAACATCATGGAGTTGCTGTAGTAATTGAGCATAGCTGCAGATGACATGTCCCGTCGGTGATGGAACTCAACACACTTCTGATGATCTGCACGCACTAATCCTGCCAGAACTGCGCACCAAAAGTCATTACAACTGCGTTTTGATAAACCGATTTCTGTGATATATTTCTGTTGTCAGTCACATTGCATACTCTTCGTTTAAAAATGAATGCCTGTTGCATTAAAATCAATCCACAATATTGTTTATTGTCAATTTGGCTGAGTTCCTCTCATTACTGAAAAATGGTATCCATGTTTGGGGAGTAATACAGTAGCATGAGGTTAGATCAGTCGTTATGGGGGCCGATTGTTTGTTGTATTGTCAACAATTTGACATCGATTGGCTTTATAT